>PVJO010016985.1:20620-40574 GCA_004026905.1 Hystrix cristata | reverse complement strand
GGCCACTATAGACCAGAAGTTCGGCAGCAAAAGAAAGGAGAGCTGTAGATGCTCAAGGGAGTCACAGACTGTTTGGATTTGTTAATTGATTGGGGGACACGTGGACATGGTCACAGGAAGCAATAAAGAAAACACTGAACTTGTTCAGCAGGGATCTGTTGCTATCACGTTCTCCTTCTAAGAGTGACTTTCCTTTGGGGAACCACCTTTCCTCTCTTTCTTGCCCCCATAACCAGCTCCTACTCTGGAGGTAGTCGTGTGACACAATCCTGCCCAATCAGCATTAGCCCTGGAACTTTTGCTCAACAACTTCTGCTCTTGGGATAGACTTGGTCAGAATGGAAGCCTAGAGCTAGCGGGGGCCATCACTGCCATCACACCAGGAGGACCTGCCTAGGAATGATGTCAACACAGAAGGAGCTGAGGACTCAGCTGACTGAGTCCTAGTGACATTGTTTGAGCCCTCACAACATTCCTCAGCCAATCTGTGCTTACTTTTGTGCCACTTGGAACCACGAGTCCTGGTTGCCCTGGGAAGAGAGGAAATGACTTGTTCTGGACACCAGTGACACCTGTTCCTCTCAAGCTCTCAGGGGCATTGGTGGCTTCTGTTCCCACTGGCTGTCGCCAGAGACTGGTTCTCTGCCACAGGGCATTGCCATAGGTTGTGTGAGGGGTCTCAGGACAGGGAAGCAGGAGTCCCCCCGCCCAGCAGGAGTTGTCTGAGGAAGAGAGAACAAGAACACAGCCAGTGGTGCAAGCTGCAGGCTTTTAACAAGCTAATCTCAGAAGTGACCATCACTTCCACCATACATAGTTTGTTGGGGGGGTTGGGGATTTAGCTCAGGTGGTAGCACGCTTGCCTAGCAAGCACAAGGCCCTGAGTTTGATCCCTGGCAGTGCTCCCCAAAAAAGAAGGTCAAACTCAGTTTGTTGGAAGCCCATGCACAAGGGGAATGGTAGCAACCCACAGCTCCCTCTCTATAGTACTAGAATTGGACTTAGGACCTTGTGCATGCTAGACAAGTGCTCTGCCACTAAGTTATATACCCAGCCTGAAACTCCTTTTCTTTTCTCTGATACTAGGGATGGAACCCAGGGCTTTCACACTGACCTACATCCCTGGCCCCTTTGAAAAAAATTTTTTTTAAATTTTGAGACAGGGTTTTGCCAGGTTGCCCAGGCTGGGCTCCAGTTTACGGTGCTCCAGTCTCAGCCTCCCAGGGTGTTGGGATTACAAGTGGAAACTAACTTTCTTTCTTTCCTTCTTTTTAGTATGTTTGGGACACTTAAGAATTACGTTCATCTTGGGGAATTGGTACATACACGTATCGCTTATTGATCATTTTTACTCCCCTTCACCCCCTCTCAATTCTCCCCTCTCCCTTCTTCCCCTGGACCCTTCCCATGTCCACAGAGTCTCCCTTCCTTTTTCCTACCATCTCTATTTGATTTATACTTTGGTTTTCTCATATTAGAGAAATCATGTGATATTTAACCTTCCGTGTCTGGTTTATTTCACTTAGCCTATGGTTTCAAGATTCATCCATTTTTCTACAAATAACTGAAATTTGTCCTTTTTTATGCCACAGTAGTACTGTATTGTGCCTATACACCACATTTTCTTTTTTCATTCATCAGTTGATAGACATATAGACTCCTTCCATAATTTAGCCATTATAAATTATCCTGCTATGAACATGGGTATGTGTGTATCACTGTAATAAGATGCCTTTAGGGCCTGAGGATTTGGCTTAGTGGTTAGAGTGCTTGCCTTGCAAGCACAAGGCCCTGAGTTTGATCCCCAGCACCAAAAAAAAAAAAAAAAAAAAAATGACTTTAACACTTTTAGGAAGATAGAAGACTATTTCTAGTTTTTTTTTTTTTCTTTTTTTTTGTGGTCCCAGGGATCAAACTCAGGCCCTTGTGCTTACAAGGCAAGCACTCTAATCACTGAGCTAAATCCCCAGCCCCTATTTTTAGTTTTTTGAAGAATCTCCATAATGATTTCCATAGTCATACTAGTTTACATTCCCACCAATAATGTAGAAGGGTTTCTTTTTCCTTCACAACCTTGCTAGTGGTTTTTTTTTTTTCCCTGAGTCCTGCATAATATTCTGTTTTTGTTTCTTTGTTTGTTTTGAGACAGGGTCTTACTATGTAATTCAGGCTGGCCTTGAACTCGCTCCGTAACCAGGCTGCCCTCAAACGCATGTCAATCCTCCTGCCTCAGGCACCTGAGTGCTGGAACTACAGGTATGTGCCACCATGCTCAGCTCAAAATTCCATTTCTTTGTGTGTGTGTGTGTGTGTGTGTGTGTGTGTGTGTGTGTGTGCTGGGGATCGAACTCAGGGCCTTGTGCTTGCTAGCCAAGTGCTCTACCACTGAGCTAAATCCCCAATCCCAAAACTCCATTTCTTACAGGGAAGAGATCAATGAATTTTTAAGACAAGGTCTCACTATGTTGCCCAAACTGGCCTCAGACTTGTGATCCTCCTGCCTCAGTCTGCTGAGTAACTGGGACTACAGATGTGTACCACTGTGCCCAATTTGCTCTACAACTTTCGCTAAAACTTGGTCTTCCAGGATTGCCAACCCTGTTAGAAGGGAAGCCTGGAGCCCCTAGGGCCTTCTCTGAATATTTGTGAAATTCCCACACCACTCATCATGCTTTCCCCTCACATCCTGATTCATCAGACTGGGGGCACCTCACCCTAGCAAGAAGACTGGATTGTCCTGGGATCAGCTCCTTCCAGGCTGGGTTGAGCGGGGCTTCCCCTGAGGCTCAGGAATCAAGGTGGCGCTCTGGAAGCGAGAAACGGGTGCAGACCAGCGGCCGCCAGGAGTACTCTGGGCTTAGAGGCTGCGGCAGGCAGGGACGAGGCTTCAGAGGAGAGGAGCTGAACTGAATGCTCAGTTAAACCCCAGTTCCTTAGGAGTATGTATTTACTGGAAGAAGAAGGAGAATAAGATGAATGGAGTGCCATTTCTGACTGGGAACCCTGTTTTGTCCCTTCTGCCCTAGAAATTTTGTAATTTGTGTTCCCGCTAGAGATACAATAGTTCTTTTTATCACTGAGTGTTTGCAAACCACAACAACAAACACTATTTCACAATGAACGTCAAGATTATGCTAATTAAAGGATTTAACATGAACCCAAGATAGGGTTTTTTAAAGTATTGAAGTCAAATGCATAGAACATAAAATTAACCATTTTATTTTATTTGAGACAGGGTCTTGCTGTGTATGTAGTCCAGGCCGGTCTTGGACTCACTATATAGCCCAGGCAGGCTTCGACCTCTTGGTGATACTCCTGCCTCAGCCTCCCGAGTTTGAGATTACAGCTGGGATTACAGGTGTGCGCCACTGTGCCCGGCAAAATGAATCTTTTTTTTTTTTTTCTTTTTGGTGCTGGGGATCGAACTCAGGGCCTTGCACTTGCAAGGCAAGCACTCTTAACCACCGAGCTAAATCCCCAGCCCAAAATGAGCCATTTTAAAATGAACAATTCCATAGCATTTAGTACATTTGCAGTGTTTTACAACAACCATTTCTATCTACTGTACTTCTGAAATACTTTCATCACCCCAAGAAGGAAACACTTCCCTCCCACCCCTCTAGCAACCGGCAGTCTCTGTCTCTGTGAGCTTACTGAATGTGCCTAGAAACACAATCATGCAGTATGTGACTTTCAGTGTCTGGCTTCTTTTACTTAGCAGCAAGTTTCTGAGGTTCACCCAGGGTAGAATATATCAGTGCTTCCTTCATGGTAAATTTTAGTTCATTCATTAATGTTGACAGCTCTGGGTTATGAACCAGCTACATCTGTAGCCTTTTTTTTTTTTTTTTTTTTTTGAGACAGAGTCTCACTATGTAAGTTCAGGGTGGCCTAGAACCCATGGTGATCCTCCTGTCTGGGCCTCCTAAGTGCTGTGATTATAAGTATGCTCCACCATGCCTGGTGCATTTGATTTTTTTTTTTTTAATGCAGCAGGAAGCCAAGTGTGGTGGTGTACATCAGTAATCCTAGCACTTAGGAGACTGAGGCAGGAGGATCACAAGTTTGAGGTCAATTTGAGCAAGATTCCATCTTAAACAACAAAAAGAAAGGGGAAAAAACAAAGTTTCTGCTCTTCATCTGTTCCAACAAGGGTTGATTTTTGACCAAGTTGAGGTTGACAATACCTTCATATCCCTTAGTAAGCTAAACTCCCGAAAATGTGCTTAAAAACAAAAACCAACAAAAGAACAGTGCTAATCCATACTAACAATGTTGAGCCAACTCCTAAATAACTATTAGAAGGTAAAAAGAATTATAACTTCCTTGTTTCAACTGATCAAAACAAAAAAAAATCCAGCTAGAATCCAACCTATTATACATATTATATTAATTTGAACATGATCAGAAGTGTTTAATGGCAGAATTTGTCTGCCTGTCTCTATTAAAGGTAGGTGTAGATGCTCTGGGAGGCTGAAGGAGGACTGCAAGTTCCAGCCTGTGCAATTTAGCAATTTAGCAAGACTTTTTAAAAATTTTTTTTAGACTTTGTTTCAAAATAAAAATTCCTCCATTCTTCAGCAGTGCATTTAAAAGACATGATACACATACACACCTCACACATGTATCATTTGAAATCTGCTACTTTAAATATTTATTAACTTAAAACAGTTATTAAAAAAAAGTTATTGAGTATCTACTAAGCGTCAGGCACTGTTCCAGGCTTTGCAACTGCAAACAGTAAGATTTCTGCTCCTGTGGGGCTTACAAGAATGAACAAAAACCCCATCAAGTATATATGTAGTTGTGATAAGTGGTATGAAGGAGAAAAATGCAGTTGAGGATGTAGGTCAGTTGTAGAGTGTGTGCAAGGTCCTGGGTTCAATTTCCAGCCCTTGCATACACACACACACACACACACACACACACACACACACACAGTCAGTACTCAGAAGGCTGAGGCAGAAGGATCACTGTAAATTTGAGGCCAGCCTGGGCTACACAGTGAGTTCAAGGCCAACCTGAACTACACAGAAAGACCCTGTCTCCAAAAAAAGAAAAGAAGAAAGAGAAGGAAAAGTAGGAGAAGAAGGCAGCAGCAAGTTACACGGTACTGCGTGTGATGAGGAGATCCAATTGTATAGAACAGGGTACTAGGGGAAGAATTCTCTGATGAGAAGCCTCTAAAACTGAGCTCAAATACCCAAATGGTGTGAAGCTGCGCCACATGAATACGGAGGGAGGGGCATTCTAGGCAGTGACAGCAGCAGGTGCAATGGCCCAGGGGTGACGGTGTGCTTGGCATGCTGGAGGAACACGGAGGAGGCCGGGGGTATCTGCGATGGAGGCAGCAAGTGGGAGAGTGGAAGGGCTTGAAGACTGAGGAGCACTGGAGGGCCAGATATTCAGGTAAGGTGCCTGCTGTCTCATCTGACAGGCGAGGAGAGCCCCTGGAAGGGGAGTTAGTTATGGCCTGGGAGAAATCGCTAATTCTGGATCTATCTGACGGTCAAGCCAACAGTCTTTGCTGATATACTGGGGTAAAGAAGGAGAAAAGAGGAGCCAAGGACAAATCTGTGTGTGTGTGTGTGTGTGTGTGTGTGTGTGTGTGTGTTCGCGCGGGTACGGTATAATCTTTGACACAAGGTCTCGCTAAAATTGCCCAGGCTGGGCTTGAACTTGTGATGCTCCTGCTACAGCGCCCAAGTATCTGGGATTAATAGGCGTGCAACACTGTGCCCGGATAAATTGTTCAAGCGCGCAGCCCGGAGGTTAGAGGTAGAGTTTTCTGAAGTGGGTGGGACTGGGGAGGTAGAGTGGAGCTCCAGCCCGGCCTTATGCGAAGTGCCCCTGAAATCTCCACTAAGACGGCAAGTAAGCAGCCCGGGGCTTAGGAGGAGTCTGCGCTGGAAACTTCAGGTCCTTCCGTTCTGAAGGCCGTGGGGCTGGAAAGGGTGGTCTGAGGGTGCAGATGAGGGCATCTACAACAGAGGGTGGGGGGCTGGGGGAAGAGGCTGAGAGGGAGGGACCACAGGGAGCGGTGGCCAGGGAGCCAGGTGACAAGTTTCCCGAGGCGGCAGCGGCCAACTGGGACAAAGACTGCTGGCCGCTGGGCTTTGCAGTGCAGTGGGCACCGCGTGAAAGTGGGCTCAGGAGGGAGCAGGCCGGGAGCGGGGGGGCCTGGGCAGGCGAGGCTCCGCTCAGTGGGGGGGCGTCAGGAAAGAAGTGGCCGTGGGTCGGCGCTGGGCAGCGAGAGGACAACGCTTGTAGAGAGTGACCGGGACAGGACAGAGTCCCTCAGGCAGCAGAGCCCTTCGGTGGACGAGGGAAAGGGGATCTGGACAGAATACACGTCCGGTGAGAGCGGTGGGTGTGTACAAACCCGACTTCCCAAGGATGCCTCGCTACTGAACTCCACACGGGAGCCCCTTGGGCGTTAATGGAGACTCCAAAAGCTTTTTTGACGTTGTCTTAGCGTCTTATTTATTTTGCAGTAGGCTGAACCCTGGGCCTTTGCACTAGACTATATTTTTAAAAAATTCTTTTTTTTTTTTTTTTTTAATTTTGAGAGAGGGTCTTGCTAAATCACTGAATTGGGAAGGCTGGACTCAAACTTGCAATTCCCCTCCCTCAGCCCCCACAGTACTGGGGTTACTGAAATGTGCCACCATACCCTGGCACGGTTGATTATTATTATCATTATTTTATTATAGTTTTGAGGGTTTTTTGTTTTTTGTTTTTGAGACAGAGCCTTACTGTGTAATTTAGGTTGGCCTTGACTTGAGATCCTTCTGCCTCAGTCTCCTAAATGCTGGGATTATAGGTGTAAGCAACCACATCCCTGGTTTTACATTTTTGTGTTGAATATTGAATTTACGGTGTTGTATATGCTAGGCAAGTGCTCTAACACTGAGTTACACCTCCAGACCTTTTTATTTTGAAACAGAGTGTCACTAAGTTGCCCAGGCTGGCATCAAACTTGGAATCCTCCTGCCTCAGCCTCCCAGGTAGCATGCTCCCCCAAACCCAGCTGATTCTACCTTTTTTTTTTTTTTCAGTTCTCATGATTAAACCCAGGGGCACTGCACCACTGAGCTACATCCCCAGCCCTTTTATTCTGATACAGGGTCTTACTAAATTGTTCAAGCTGGGCTCAAACTTGTGATCTTCCTGCCTCAGCCTTGCTTAGTCAAATTCATTGAGACAGAAATAGAATGGTGGTTGCCAAGGACTGGGTGAAGGGAGTACCGAGAAGGTAGTGTTGAATGGGGAGAGTTCAAGTTTGGGAGCATGAAAAAGTTGTGGAGTGTCGGGGTTGAGTGCTTGCCTAGCATGCACAAGGCTCTGAGTTAGATCCCCAGCACGCCCCCCGCCAAATGCATGAAAAAGCTGTGGAGATGAATGGTGGTGATAGTTGCACAACAACATGAACATACTTAATGCCGCAGAATTGTATGATTAAAAATAGTTAAAACGGTTTCTTATATATGTTGTACTGCACACAGAACAGTAGCCCAAGTAACAGAAAGTAGATTAGTGGTCGCCATTCAGGAGAGGGAGAATAGGGGTTGAGTTTTCATAGGTATGTGGTTTCCATTTGGAAGGAGAAATTATTCTAAAATTTTACTCTGGTGCAATTTAAGACCATAATGTTAAGTGAAATAAATCAGACATATAAGTTTAAATATTGCATGGTTTTTCTTATATGAAAAATTCAAAGTATAAATAAAAATCAAAATAAAAGATAGATAATAGGAAGTAGGGAGATAGCACTTTCTCAAATGGGAAGGGATCAAGAGATGGAGGGAGAGGAGGAGTAGGCAATGAATAAAGGAATTAAGATGTGTTATGTAGCCAGGCGTCGTGGCACATGCCCGTAATTGGGATTACAGGAGGCTGAGGCAGGAGGATCACCGTGAGTTCGAGGCCAGCCTGAACTACATAGCGAGACCCCCTCTTTAAAAAAAAAAAGTGTTATGTATGTGTACCAACTCCACACAAAGAATGTAAACATTATGTACTGTGAACATCTACTAATAAAAAATGAGAAAAAAATAACATTTTACTATGGTGACAATTGTGCAACTCTGAATAAACTTTAAGAAATCACTGACATGCTGGACGTGATGACACATGCCTACAATTCTATATACTCAGGTGGTTCAACCAGCGGATCACAATGTAGAGCCCAGCCTGGGCAACTCCACCACTTACTGAGAACTTGTCTCAAAATAAAAAATAAAAACAGCTAGACAGCTGGAGTTGTAGCTCAGGGCCCTAAGACCCTAGGTTCAATCTCTAGTATAGGAAAAGAAAAATCAAAAATCCAACTTGGACATATTTAGGAAATATCCAAGTAAATGAGTTCTCTTCGTTCCTTTGCATTCATCCTCCCTTCTCTCTTCCTGACCTTTGCTGAACTGAACATTTTCAGCACCTGCTCTGACTTCGTCCCTTTTCAAACCTGGTATCATTGAGGCTTCTGCTAATGATGAAAGCCCTTCCAGGAGTGGGGAAAGGAAATGACTGTTAAGATCAGTCTGGCATTATGTATGCAATGTACCAATACATGTTCTTGGTAAAAAATAATAAAAAAATTTAAAAAAAAAAAAGATCAGTCTGGAATACATGGTATTATTTGTGAAGTGGCGTAACAATATTGCCCAATGAAATGAGCTCAAAGGGTACAGTCAGGCCTGGAAAGCAGAATGGCTAAAAAACAGAGACTCACAGACCACCCCAAAATCTGGATGAAAGCTGAAATGTTCAGCCTCTATTTCAACTTCAGGCCTATGTCTGTATCTTTTCATTTTTTTTTTTTCTCTTTACTTTTGGTGCTGAGATTGGAACCCAGGGCCTTGGCATCCCATGCATGAGTTCTACCACTGAGCTACACCCCAGGCATCTTTTTCTCTTATCTCTACAAGCAGGGCCTGCTGCCCAGGATGGGCACTGTTCTTTCATGTTCCTGCAACAGCACTTCTGAAAAGTTTCTTGCAACTTTAGGATATCTGCACAGTCCCTTACCACCAATGAAGGACAATGAGGATGACTTTTTCTCTAAGTCCTACAGTTTCATTTCTGGACAACTGGTTTTGCAATTTTCATCTGAATGGTTCTAATCATCCTGAGAGAGATAACCAAAAATATAGAGTTTGGAAGTCATCAGATTATTAAAAGTCAGTTTCTCAGTTTTCTTTGGGATTTTGTAAGGCATCTTGCTTTAAAAGACTGGGGCAAGGGCTGATTTTCAAATACTCCATCTGTCATTGTGATGATTACTGAAAAGGACCACTGATTCTTTCCTCCCCGTATGCCCACCCTTTGCAAAGTGATTATGTGGCGGCTTGTCTCATGAAGAGGTGAGTCTGTTCTCCACCCCTCAAATGTGGACTTGGCCATAGGTCTTGCTTTGATGATCTGATACTAGAAGAATGGACACAAGGGTTGGAGATTTAGCTGAGTGGTTAGAGTGCTTGCCTTGCAAGCACAAGGCCCTGAGTTCAATCCCCAGCACCAGAAAAAAAGAAAGAAAAATGGACACAAAAAGAAACCTGGGAAGTGCCTGTGCATGGGACTTGCCTTCCCTTGCTGCTCTTAAGAATTTGGAGTCCACCACCAGGTAAATAAGCCCAGGCACAACCACTGAATGACTAGAAATGTGTGGCTGACCTGTCCCTTAGATCCCAGCTGACACAGAAACAACTGCCAGACAAGTCGGTGAGGCTATTCTAGCCTATCCAAACTCGAGTCAAGGAGACTAGAACAGGAGACTTTAATCAGTGTACTTATTAGCATACAAAAAGTCACTTTTAGGAGGGCCTAGTGGTAAACTGTAATCTCAGCACTGGGAAGGCTGAGGCAGGAAGATTGCCTAAATTCAAGGCTAGCCTGAACTATATAGCAAGACCCAGTCTCAAACAAAACAGAACAAAACAAAACCACAAGTCACTCATCACTTTGGAGATTCCAAAGATTTGAGTGTTTGCATGTTAGCACCCTGACGAAGACCAAACACCTATTTAACAATGTTGTAAGCAACATACCTGGCCCCTACCCACAAGATGCAGTTAGCCTCCAATTGTGACATGAAAAATATCTCTAGACATTGCCAAATGTCTTGGTTGGAGGGCAAAATTCCTTCCTCCCACTGAGAATTATGTTCAAGTCATTGTGTAGAAAGCACGTAGAACACAGCCCGCACGTAGCAAATACTCTACGAGGGTCTGCAGTTTCTATTATCATTCCCCAGTGCTGGCCTGCTTTATGGAGACTGCATATGTTTGGTAATAGGGGAACATGAACAAGGCAGTGAGTATTGTTAGGCCTGTTTGATGCAACTCCACAACAAGAATCCAAGTCCCTCTTCTAAAATCAGAGGTCAGCCGTGGCAATATTATTATATGTGCTGCCAAAGCAAGGACTAGCCGTGGCAATATTAATGACACTCTGACCCTCTGGGGTTCCACCGAAGGGTTCATGGTATCCTACCAGGATCTCTTGCTAAGGGCCACTTCGCTGTGGTTGATGCCACACTGCACACACCCACTTTAATCCCTTCCTGCATTCTCCAAATGCACTCTGCAAATCTTTGGCTTTCTAGAAATCTGTAGCCCTGAAAAAACAGCCTGCCCACAAAATTCACCCCGAAATGGGGGTGAATAAAAACAAAAGGCTGGATTTCTTTAAATTTCTGGCCCTGGACAGCACAACAGCAGAATTCTTTCTTCTGTGTCTGTTTTAGCTGGTACCCAGCTTTTGCCTTGAGAATAATGTCACTACATCATTATTCTGCCCCACAAGATAAAATGAAACAAGCAACTTTAACATTCAGAATTGTGCTTGTTGGGCGGGGGGGGGGGTAGGTAACTGACTTCTTTAAAAGCTTTTCAAATAATGTTGCAGTTCTCCTTAGTATTTTGTACATCTCCATTTTTTTTTCTTTTTCTTTTTTTTTTTTCGTGCCAGGGATCGAACTCAGGGCCTTGCACTACCTAGGTGAGCACTCTAACCACTATGCTAAATCCCCAGCCACATCTGCATTTTTTTTTAAGCTATAGGAAGTTGTTACTTTATACACAAAGTATATAAATATTGTCTCCTAGAAACCCCCACCCCATACACTCTTTTTATTGTTTTTAGTCTTTTGGGATTCCTGGAGTATGGACAGATAGTTAGCCTCAAATAATCCTGAGAAACCATGGCTAGGAAAAAAACCATTGGTTTAATTAGCCATGGTCCCACTTTCAAAACTGCATCTTTTTTTTCTTTTTTTTCATGAGGATTTGTCTATACAAAAACTTGAAGAGGATGGATTTGGGGGAGCACAAGTTACTTTTGATTTGAATTAATATTCATGCTTTAGAAAGTGAAATCAAGAGCATTGAGTGAATAATGTATCATCACACATTATCACGAGCAAATGAAACAAGTTGAAAAGAAATCATTGCAGAAAGATGAATTGCTGGGAATATTGGATCCTGTGATATATGCTGTTGCAGTTAGTGAGAGCAAATCACTCTGCATTTTCTGCCGAGCATGGCTCCATCAGGTTGTCATCTCCAAATCCGGAGACTTGATTAATCATTGAAGTGAGAAAATTAACAGGTTAATAAAAGGACCGTGTGGCTTGCCGAAAGGTCACTGAAAAGCATGCAGTAAAGACTCCACAGGACTAAATTCCCAAGCCTGAAACTCTTTCCCTATATGCTTTCTCACTACAGACTTTTGTTTCATTTCTGAAATATTAGTTGGTCAGAGCTATTTTTAAAGTTGTTAGCAGTATTTCTTGGCTACCAAACTCTTTCAGCACAATATCCTTCACTGCCTTTGATGACAACTCTCCTGAGACACTTGTTAGTTTGTTTAGATGGCTCCTTGAAAATCATATGGGATAGAACATTTACAATTTTAACTTATTTTTTTGGAGGGGAGTGCTGGGGATCAAACTCAGGGCCTTGCACGTGCTAGGGAGGCACTCTATCATTTGAACTAAATCCTGAACCTCTACAATTTTAACGTCTAAAAAAAAAAACCCACAATTTTAACTTCTATGATCCTGACTCTAGCATTTGTCTTTAAAGAACTCTGAATGGCTGGGTATGGTGGGGCACACCTGTAGTCCCAGGACTCGGGAGGCTGAAGCAGGAGGATTTCCATGAGTCTGAAGCCAGCTTGGGCTACACAGTGAGTTCAAGGCCAGCCTGAACCATGTAATGACAACTTATCTCAAAAAACAAAAAAACCCAAAAAACCAAACAAAAAATCCTCTGAATACATATGAATATTATAGGAAATTTTTTTTGGTCATTGGTATTATCTATTGCTGCCATAACAAATTGCCCCTAAATTTAGCAGCGAAAATCAATACAACGTCAGAAGTCCGAATGAAGCTTAGCTGGTTGTCTTTAGCACAGGGTCTCTAACAGCACTGAGTAAGATGTAGGCCAAGGCTGTAGTTATTTGCTTATTTGTTTGAGACAGAGTCTCACTATGTATTCCACGCTGGCCTTGAACTTGCAGCAATCCTGCTTCAGCCTCCTGAGTACCAGGATTACAGACATGTGCCACCATGCAGGACTCAAGGCTATTATTATATGGAGGCTTGACTAGGGGTTTATGGCCTTCCAAACTCAGTCACATCGCTCTTGGAACTCATCAAGACCTCACTTCCTTTTGGTTGGAGACCTCAGAATCTTACCATGTGGGTCTCCACACAGGGTAGCTCACAACTTGACAGCGAGCTTTCCCACATGCAAGTGAGAAGGGTTCCAAAACAGAAGCCACAGTCTTTTTTTTTTTTTGCCACAGTCTTTTTGTACCCTAAACTTGGAAGTGAAAGCCATGATTCCCCTCAGCCCCCACTACTAGCTTTTAGTAAGAAGAGTTGAACAGGCACAGCTCATACTCGGGTGCAGAGGACTTCACGGGTTTGACACTCAGGATGCAGGGGTCATTTGGGGCCATCTTGAGGCTGCCTGCCCCACCATTTGTTTTAGGGTGCACTATCCTGACATTTCCCTCCCTCCCTTGTTCACCCTTCCACCCTTCCTTCTTGTGCCGGGGATTGAGCCTAGCTCTAGGGTCTCCTAAGCATGTGCTCCACCCCCTAACATTTGATACAATAAAGCCCTCTGATATCAAAGTTACCCTTAACCACAGTAGGCAGCACATATACAATGTTCCCGTTAACCACATTCTCAGAGGCCTAGAATTCAGGTGAAGGGTTTGCAATAAAAGAGATTCCTTGATTTGGGCCAGTCAGTGATCCTTCCTCCAGAAAGAAAAGAGGAAGAGTGTAGTATGAGGCAGAAGTTCTCTTGATTTCCATTTTAATGAAAAACCAGGGATCAAGTTTTATGATAGACATCTACATATTTCAGCAAAGTGTGGTTGTACACTCTTGTAACCCCAGCACTCAGGAGGCTGAGGCAAGAGGATCAACACTGAGTTCAAGGCCAGCCTGAACTACATAGTGAGACCCAGTCACAAAAAACAAAAAACAATAACAAATCCACATATTACAGGTGCGAATGTAAAATGGCACTATCACTTTGGAAAAAGTGATAAGCCAGGCATGGTGGCACATGCCTGCAATTCCAGCATTTGGGAGGCTGAGGCAGGAGGATTGCAAGTTCAAGCTCAGCCTAGGCAATTCAGGGATATGCGGTCTCAAAATAAATAAAAAGAGCTGGGGATGTAGTTCAGTGCAAAGGCCCTGGGTTCAATCCCTAGTACCACATACATACACACAAAATTAAAAATAAGATTACCACACCACCCAATAATTCCACTGTAGGAACATAAACAAGAGATACGAAGACATATGTCCCCAGGTAGACATGTGTTTATAAATGTTCATAGCAACATTACTCATAGTGGCCAAAAACTTGAAACCATCAAAATGTCCACCAACTGGCAAAAAGAGACACAAAATGATCACGTCCATAACATGGGATACTGTTCATCAAGGATTAGGAATGAAACACTGACACACTGTACAGCATAGATAACACCTCAAAAACATTCTGTTAAACTGTGATGGTATATGCTTCTAATCCCAGCAATTCGGCAGGCTGAGGCAGGATGATTGCAAAATTGAAGTCAGCCTGGGCAACTGTCTAAAAAAAAAAAGGCTATGGAGGTAGCTCGTGGTACAGTGTGTACCTGGCATGTGCAAGGCTCTGGGTTGGATCTCCAGTACTGAAAAACAACAAAACAAAAACCAACTAAACACATGCTAAATGAAAGACGGTAAGATAGATTCCATTTGTATGAACAAAATAAATGAGTCTATATAGGTAACATAGATTAGTGGTTGCCTTCAGCTGAGGATGGGAATCAGGAGTAACTGCAAGTGGGCATAAAGGATCTTTTGGGAGCGATACAAATGTTTTAAGTCAGTGGCACTGGTTGTGTGACTAAATTTCCTAAGAATCATGGAACTGTACAAAAAGTGGGTAAATTTCACAGTGTGTAAATTATGCTTCAATTAAACTTTTCTCAGGGCTGGGGATTTAGCTCAGTGGTTAGACTGCTTGCCTTATAAGCACAAAGCCCTGGGTTTGATCCCCGGCACCAAAACAAACCAACCAACCACCAACCCCCCCCCAACAATTAAACTTTTTTCTTCAGTAATAATGGATTATGACTTGTGCTTTCTCCACTGAAATGAGATCAATTTCAGCCATGTCAGTTTCAGGCCTTCTTATTCAGCATCTCTTTTTCTTCCCATCTGCTTGGACCTTGGTCCTACAATCGAATTCTGGAACCTGGCTCCAGAGGTGGCTGCCAAATCGTTAAATTAGAGAAACGCGATTGTATTACTATTTGGCCCTTCTATCTCCTCGACCTTCTTTTACTTTAGATGGAAAATAAAGCTGATTTCTGATTTCCTACCTTTCAAGTGTTTGTTAAGTATCAGGACCATTTTTGCCTAGACTAGGTTAATTTTAATTAATTTCGATTGGGCTCCTGGAGAGTCCTCGTTTCATCAATCAAGTTTTTCTAGGTCTTTATCTTTATCTGGACAATTCTAGCAGATTGAGGGGATTTTGGTGCTTTCCTCCCTATTATTCGTGAAAGAGCTTCGCTTTTTAAAAAACTAGATTCATACTAGATTCATCCCTTAAAAAAAAGTTATCTACTTGCTTCCACTTTAATTGCAACACACTTAAAATACGGACTACTGTGCTGGCTGGCTCCCTAAGTTAAAGTAAAACTTCTAAAGGGGTCAAGGTCTAAAGTTCACATTCTTCTGAGATCTGTTTAGTCTTCACAGAGGGAGACCCCATTATCCACAGCAAGACCCCATTATCCATAGCTCTACCAATCACATGTATTTCCTTTGGAGTCTCATGAACGAGGAAAAAGAAGTTCAAGTGAGGGAAAAAGGGTTCAAATGAAGGTCAGGTACCCAAGGATTTTCTGGTTATTGTAGGGCTGGGGTAGAAAAAGTGGGGGAAAAGTTAACCATGTGGCCGTAGCTCCAGGACGCGGCTCACTCCAGTCTAGTTCAGGGACTGCAAGCAGGGTCTGCCTTCGGGGACAGCCAGGGCCACTTGAAGGCCTACTGTGCGCCAGGCCTTGAGACACAAAGAAAAACACGGGATGCAGTGTTCCTTAAACCCGGCAGTGCTCTAGGCGATTTACACGTTGCAAGACAGTCTCCGCCCCGAGGGCAACCGCAGTCCATTTTCTAGGGGGTATCAGGTGGGGGCAAACAAGGTCCTCCCGGGAGCCCGAGGACGCTGAAGGAACATCCCGGGGAAAGAAGCGCTTCCCACGCGTCCTCTGCACTAGGCAGGCTCCGAAAGCAAAGACCGACACGCCCTCTCCGAAGGGCAGACCCGCCTCAAAGAGGGCGGATGACGGTAGGGCAGGCCGCCGGGCCCTCACCCGACCCCGCGAACGCAGCCCAGCGCTGCGCCCGCTCCTCACGTGTCCCTCCCGGGCCGCCTCACGTTCTACTTCCGTCCGACCCTTCCGACTTCCGGTAAAGAGTCCCCCCTCCCTCACCTCCGCGCCCACCGACACCGCCGCCCGGCGCCTCGGTGAGCCCGGCCCCCGATGCGCTCGGCGGCCGCAGCTCCTCAGGGCCCCGCCACGGCTCTCGAGCCTCGTCGCCGTGCCGCAGCCAGGTGGCCCGGGCGGCACTCGCTCTCGCGGACGGCGCGGCGCGGCGGGCGGGGCGGCGGCACGAGCCCAGGCGCATATCCCTCCGCCGCCCCTCCCCCGCCCGGCCCCGGCCCCCCGCCCTCCGCGCAGCGCTCGCCTCCCTCCGCCTCAAACTGTTTTGGTAGCAACGGCAACAGCGGCGGCGCGTCCCGGCCCGGCTCCCGGCAGCTCCTCGGTCTCGGCGGGCCTCCCCGCCCCTTCGTCGTCCTCCTTCTGCCCCTCGCCAGCCCGGCCGCCCCCCCATCCGCGCTCTTGCGCGCCTCCCCGCTCGGCACCCGTGCGTCCCTGCCGCGCTCCGGCGTCTCCTCGGTGCGCCGGGCTCCCGGCTGTCCCCGCCCGGCGTGCGAGCCGGTGTATGGGCCGCTCACCATGTCGCTGAAGCCCCAGCAGCAGCAGCAGCCGCCCGCGGCTGCCAGTGTCCGCAAGCCCGGCGGCGGCCTGCTCACGTCGCCTGTCGCTGCGCCGTCACCGGCCTCAGTCTCCTCGTCCTCGGCCGCGGCTTCCTCCTCCTCCTCCGCGGCGGGCGCGGCGGGCGCAGGCGGCGGGCGGCCCGGCCTGGGCAGGTGGGTGTCGGCGCCCCAGCCCCCTCCGCTGCGGGCCTGGACGAGCCGGGGCCTCGGGTCCCCTCCCCCGCGGCCCACACCACCGTCCCCGCCCCGCGACGGGCTGGCGGAGGGGTGGGCCGGGGTCCCCGCTCGGGTCCGGACCTCGGGGTGGGCTGGCCGGCGGGGCGCTGCGGGATTCCGCTGGGATTGTCAGGCCGTGTCCAGCCTCCTGCATGCAACATCCCCTCCCCCTTCCCCAAACGGTCAAGATGGAGGGACCGGGCAGCCCCCCCCGCTCCATTTAAGTGTGTGCGAGGGGTTCATGGGTTTCAGCAATTGTCAGCCTCTGTTCCACCTTCTTTAAACCTCCCCCGTCCCATTTGGGGGGATGTTCCCCACCTGCATTTTAAATCTTAATGTCGGAGGGGTTTTTAAGGTTTTGGTTCCGTCTGCTGAAACATGCTTCTCTCCGGGTTGGGGAATGTCGGGGGGGGGGAGTTAAGACGGCGTCCCTGTGTCCCTGTGAAGGGCTCATCTGGAATCGTTAGCGTTCGTTCCGCGTCCTCTGCCATCCCGCACTCCCTGCTCTGGAGAAGATAAAAGGACCCGGTGAGGTGGGTGGGCAGTGGCCTCCCGCATCCCCTCTTTAACCCCAAGGCGGTGGCGAGGGCTCCAGAACTCGCGTGGAACGCCGGGCCCGGTGCAGTCTCCTGCAGCGTTCCGCCCTCCCCCACCTGGGCTCGGGGTGGGGAGTGCCCGGCCCCCTCGCCGCCTCCCTGCTTCCCAGCCAGCCAGGTCCCCGGCGCGCGCGCGGGAGATGGCGGAGCCGCATTGCCGCTCCGTGGCCGCGTAGTGATGGGCGATGGCCGGACTCCCGAGATGGGGGCGGCGGTGAGCAGGCACGCTCGCTGCGCAATTTTCTCTAACCCCCGCCCCGGTTTCTGAAATTCCTAGGGGATAGGAATTGCCGCAAAGGACACGGCGGAGTTCCTCAAGGTAGAAATGCGGGTGTTTACTTGCGTCCTCGCCCCTTCTCCACTTCCCATAACTCAGGTTGTAGGAGAAGCTGGAGGCTTCGTGTAACAGTCCCAGCTACTGGGTTTGACTGTGGAGTGTTTGTGCGGGAAGGCCTGGTGGGGTGGGGGTGGCTGTCAGTTCTCATTTCACGAACTAAGAAAATGCTTAGTGTTCAAATGGAGAGGCAAATGCCAATAGACTCCATTCCATTGTGGCTGGTGTCCTTAACTTGAGGAGCGTCGCCAGAGCTGACCAAGGGCACGCAAGTCCATTTCCCCTGTGCGTCTCTCCATCCGTGTTTCAGGCACTGTTGTGCCTCTCGCAGGCTTAGGCCTGGTTGGCAGGGCCAGGGACCAGCTACCAGTGTCCTCCTTAGACAGCCAGGGCTTTCTATGGTGGGATAAGGGGATTTTTCATGCACTGAGTTTTCTTTTTGGAAACACATTTTCAGAAGTCCATTTCTAGAAAATTTTCATTTACAACAGAAGTAGCTACCCATCAAGATGAGTTGGAGCTGGTTTTTGAGGAATTCTGCTGCTGGTAACACCCTGACGTTGATTTGTAACCCCTCAGTCTCCCAGTTTCACCTTGTCTGAAGCACTTCAAATACTACTTAGCCCAGCTAGTTAAAACAAAAGTGATCATTTTCCCAGCTCAGACCATTCTCATCCATGTTACATCATTGTGTAACTTCAGTTCCCTTTTTCAGTGGCATTTAATGAAAAACGAAAAAGATTTAAAATACAATTTTGATAGAAAAGAATGCATTTCTGTTTTTTTCTTTTCAGGTGTCTGGAAGAAGTCTGGCAGATACATATTTACCTTGTTCAAATAATTGAAAAGCCTAACGCTCCTAAGTGTCATTAACTCTTTCTAGGCCTAAAAATTAGATTATAACAAAGAATTTACTCCAGAGTAGGTTGAGTTGTCAAAGATATTTGAAGTATTTTAGTGCTAAATGTCTGTTACTTGATTCTTCACAAATACTAAAGGTTAATTTAGTTTCTTCCCTTTAAATTCTTTTACTTGAGCATAAAATAGAGCTCTTACTCTTTTTAATAAAGTTTGTGTAATGTTATGATTCATAGGATATAAAGTTTTATTCTGTACAGCTCCTCTAGTTGTAGAATTGCTTCCGTTTTTAATCACTTCACGGGCTTTGTAAATCAGTTACAAGTGGAACGTCCTCACTTATTGTTTCTTAGCAATTACAATATGATTGTGGGAGTCAGGGTGAAGAAAGAAGTGTAGTACTGGTTTTGACGTGTCTATGAGGTAGCAAAATATTCTTGGAAATCCTAAAATTCATGTCTCCTTTAAGTACATTGCGTCTCTGACTTGGTTTTTGCCTGTGAATTGATTTGTTTCAGAAGTGACTTACTCAGTTTTTGATTATATACATTTGAACGTGGTTGTTTTATCTCAGGAAATAATGTAACCGCATTCTTAAATTTTGAATGTAATTTTACCTTAGTCCAATTCTTGTTTTTGCTTTTTACTTTTTCAATTTTATGTAGTTGTAGAGATGATATATATTGTTTGTAGTCAGCTTTTTTCCTCTTAGCATTGTATTATAAATTTTAAAGTTTTTATTGAACCGTAACTGATTTGTTAAATGAGGTTTCTGCTTAACTGTTGTTGAGATTTAGTTTTCTACTTTTTTGCCTTTACACAGTTGGTTCAGTGAACATCTTTGTAATGATAGCTTTTTGCTTCAGTGTAATTATTTCCCGAGAGAAAGTTCCCAGGAGTGGTTTTACTAGGTCAGAGGGCTTCAGGGTTTTTATGGCTCTTGCTAGCTGTGCCGTATTCTTCAGAATACCGAACAGTTTTTCAAGGCTAAGAAGGTAGCTCTTCCATAGAACAGTTTCTTTGCAGATTGTCAAATGCTGCAGGGGTTTTTCACAGGAAAAGTTGTTTATACTGTCCACTGTGTACAAAATTATTTTTATTGGTCATCTGATTTATATTTGAGTTTGAATTTGGCTTCTATGAGGATTCAGTGAGAATACATATGAAGATGATTTGACCTCTAATCGATATTGCTAGTGAAGAAACGTGTTTTATCTCTTGCTGGTGTTTCTGTGGAGTAAAGAAAGAGCTGAGGGGAACCGTTCTAATACTTTTTGGCATTTTGTTTTTAACTCTTCTCTCATCTAAAAGTGTCATTAGCTGTTTGCCTTTGACCAACTTATTTCTGGTAATGTTTATAATTT
>PVJO010016985.1:0-20520 GCA_004026905.1 Hystrix cristata | reverse complement strand
GTATTTATCCATTTCTTTTTTATCTAGATTAATTAGTTGTGGCCTCCATTTGTAATTTATAAAGCTTAAACTGCATGATCTTTTGTCAGATCAGTCTTTTGTGTGGGTGTTGCTAACCTTTTTTTTTTTTTTTTTTAAAGATAGGGTCTTAATGTTCAGTCCAGGTTGGCTTTAGTCTGGTGAGCTCCTGCCTCAGCCTCCCAAATTCTGGGACTACAGGCCTGCACCACCATGCACTCCTAATACCCATTTGGTTAGTACTAAATCTGAAGTTAGACCAGAAAAGTTAATTGACATTTAGGTCATTACCAGACAACTGCAAATGGCAATTCATAAAAGAGTCATGCTTTTTGCCTTTGTTTTTGGCTTATTTATTCCACTTACTTAGTTTTGTCTTCATTCCAAGTACCTGGAGAAAATACACCCTGTAATCCTAGCACTCCGGTGGCCAAGGCAAGAGAGTTAAAAGTTTGAGGCCAGTTTGGGCTACAGGAGAGACCCTGTCTCAAGAGAAAGAAAGATTTTAAAAAAAAAAAAAAAGAAAGTTTGGGCCAAAGCCTACAATAAATGCTTCTCTGTAAAAAAAAAAAAAAAAGTCATCCTGTAGTTGCTTAGAGATTTTGTACTCTGAAACATAGTGAAAACATTTATGGGATCAGTCATAGTGTTCCTATTTTTGGTTAAATGTAAACTTGTATTTTTTGTGTTTCTCTAATTAGTTATAATTTTACACAGGGGATGTTAACTCATATCATAGCTATTTAATAGCCATATGTTTCAACTTAAAGGAGGATTTTTTTTTTTTTGGTTCTAAAAAGCTACAGCTGTGTTAGAACTAACCCTAGCCAAGTGTGTGTGTGTATATATGTATGTCTTACCTTGAAAGAAATTTTAAGGTTTTAGAAGTTTTTTCCCTAGGCTTGTAATTTTCTATTTTGTCTAGATAGTAATAGTATTTTGATGTTGTATAGAGAGTTCATTGTGAACAAAATGCTATTTTTGTGCCTAATTCAAATGTGACATTGTCAGCAGAAGTGTAAGTAGAGTTTGTAATCAGGCCTACCTGCTTTTAGTTGAAAGTATTTGGATTTTTTGGAAGCATATATAAGTCATCTATGACTTAATCATACTAATGTTTTAAGAGGTTACTACTGTTGTCGGTTTAGCAAGTGTCACTAAAAAGTAGAAGCTGTTTTTTTCTTAAGGTCCTTTAGGGCCGACTTAGGTGTTCGACACACTTCAAAAGTAGGGATGTTTTTCTCAGAAAATTTACTCTTCAGTGAATATGAAGTTCATGTGAAGTCGTTACATTGTAACATTTAAATCTATAATATAATGTAGACACTTTTGAATCCAGCTTTACTAGCATTACTTAGGACTGGAAATCATGTTGAATGCTGAGGGCTCTCCCCTATCCAACTCAAGGTCTCCTAGGCAAGTGCTCAATCACTGAGCTACATCTGTAGTTCTGAGTAAGAAGTATTTATTTATTTTAGTGGTGTTGGGGATTGGACTCTGGGCCTTTGCACTGAGCTGCATCCCCAGACCTTTTCATTTTTAATTTTTTGAGACAGGGTCTTGCTGTGTAGTTTAGGCTGGCCTTGAACTCACTGTGCAGGCCAAGCTGTCCCTGAATTTGTGGTGATCCTCCTGCCTCAGCCTCTTGAGTGCTGGTATTATAGGCCTGGGCCACCATGCCCAGCCTTTATTTACTTTTTATTTTGAGGTGAGATCGTACTAGAGTCTTTTAAGACTGGGCTCAGAACTCGTGGTCTTTTTCCCTCAGCGTCTCAGAGTTCTGGGATTACGGGTGTGTGCCACCGTATCTGGCTAGAATAAGAAGTTTTCTCTTTGTAAGACAAAAGCTTAAGAATTAATGTATAATTGTTTTTAGATGACCACCGTTAGAATTTGGTGTACATGATTTCAGAGTCTTTGTGAACACAATGACAAAATGATAGGCATTGACTTCAGAGTCTTATACATGGTAGGCAGGTGCCTTATCACTGAACTGCTACATCCCAGCTCTTTAAAATTTATTTTGAGACAATGTCTTGCTAAGTTGCCCTGGTTAGCCTGGAATTTGTGATCCTCCTACCTTAGCCTACCAGGTAGCTGAGATTGTAGGTGTGTGCCACCACACCTGGCGCATGTATAGTTTTGAATTCTAATAGTATGGATTGACTTTTAACATATTTATGCATTTTTCCTAAAACAATAGATTTTTAGAGCATGAAAATATAATAGTCTTACAGAATAGAAGAAGGAAAATGCCTAAACTTTGGGAGATTATAAGGAACTTTGTTACTCCCTCCCCTTAAATATACACAGACAAATACATTAACAAGATCATACTGTGTATTTCAAAGAGTTACATAGTCACAGATGGTCCTTGCCCTTCAGGATATCTTTTGTAACCTTGAGTTTGGCTTAGGAAAAATAGGAGGTCTTATTTCTTTTCTTTGTTCTTGATATATTTAATTTTGTACATGTGTATTGTGAAATCTACTTAAATTCTTAGCTTTATTATTATTTTTAATGATTTAGGATTGTTATGGATCTGAGTTGTTTATGAACAGTTGCTGTAACTGTTTAACTTTAGGCTTTTATGGACTGATAATTATTTGTGATAGTATTTATGTGAAAATTTAAAATTCCCTTTACTTTTTAAAGATTCTTGGGTAGATTGCTTATAATTTAAGTATTGAAGTTGATCAAGTGGCTATAAAATATAAATTTCATGCCCTGAAACTACATTTTGGGATTTGAATAGAATGTTATTCTATGATGAGTCTTTCAGTTTGTGGGGTGAGGCTTGTCTATAATGTAATTATAAATGACTATGACTTCTTTTTATTAGCATATCACAACTTTAGAATGTTGTTGTTTTGAAAGTATTACTTTTGGAGACTATCCAGCAGTATTGCCAATGGTCTGATATTCTCAGGAATAATTGTGGTAAATAGTTAAAATTAATCTTTTTTTTTTTCCTTCTGTATTGAGGACTTAACCCAGGGCCTTCTCACTATGCTACATCCCCAGTGCTTTTTAAAGTTTTGAGATAAGGACCTTGTGAGTTGCTAAATTGCCAGGGCTGGGCTTGAAGTTGGGGATCTCCTGCCTCAGTCTCCCAGATTGCCGGCATAACAGTGCCCAGTTTTGTTTTGTTTTTCTTTTTAAAGCCATTTCGTTGTTGTCTGTTTTTGGGTTATTTTTGTTTGTTTTTTGTTTTTTGAGGCAGGGTCTTACTACATAGTCCAGGGTGGCCTTGAACTCACTGTGTAGCCCAGCCTGGCCTCAAACTCATAGTGATCCTCCTGCCTCAGCCTCCTGAGTGCTAGGATTACAGGCATGTGCCACCACGCCGGGTTTCTCAGAGTCTCTTTCAGAGCTCATGTACTTTGATTTTACATGTGGTTTTACTTATATTTTTAAAAAATGATTTCTGTATTGTCAGCAAGTTGAAGGATAAAACTTAAGAGAGTTGAGAAATAGTAATAGGATAATAGAGAGTTAAGAGACAGGTGAGTTTAAAAAACACAAGAGCTCAAAAAGTATATCATCTTGGGAGTTTTGACTATAAGTTTATAGTTCTGCCTTAGGCCCTAGGGGCATTACTATTTTGTAGCACAATGTAGTTAATTAATATGCTCATAATGTTGACTTATAAGACAAGGTTAAATTGTTTTTCATATCTCTTGAAGTATTTTTTATACTGCAGGTCATAACCCCTTAGTAGATTGTGAAATCACTTTAATGGGTCATGACAAAGCATTTTTAGGAAAAAGAATAAAGAATATTAGAACGTATTGTGTTGTTAACGTTAAGTATTATTTTAAACTTATACTGTTTTAAAGTGTAATTTTTCATGGATGTAGTAAGAATTACTGCTCTAAAGACTGAAATGCAGTAAAAGAATTGCATAAATGTCTTCAAGCTTTATCTGGAGTAAAATTGTCAAATTTAGCAAATAAAAATACAGGATGTCCAATTAAATTTGGATTTCTAGGGGCTGGAGGTATAGCTTAGTAGTAGATTGCTTGCCACAGACCCTGAGTTCGGCCCCAAGTGTCACCAAAAAAAATTTTATAATGACTTTTTTTTTGAGACAGGGTCTGGGTACATAGTAGGCTGGCCTTGAACTCACTATGTAGCCCCGGCTGGCCTCGAACTTGTGGCAACCTTCCTAGTTCAGCCTCCCAAGCGCTGGGATTGCAGGAGTGCGCCACCACACCCGGCTATTTTTTTAAATTATAAATGTGGGGGTTGGGGATTTAGCTTAATAGTTAGAGCACTTGCCCAGCAAGTGTAAGGCCCTGAGTTTGATCCCCAGCACCAAAAAATATATGTATTTATAAAAACGTGTCTCAAATTTTATGGATCAAAATTATTTATTATCTGAAATTCAAATTTAACTGGGCTTCTTGTATTGTATCTGGCAACTGAAGTCTAAACTAGAATTTTGGCTCACCTCTTAGTAACTAAACTTTATGAGGGCAGCTTTGTTTGGTTGACTGCTGTATCAGTATTTGTTGGCACACTTGGCACATAGTTCTTGGTTGGATGTTTGAATGAGTGAGTGGGCAAGTTGCTCTCAGCTCAGTTTCTGTGTCTAGTAAAGAGCACTTTCCTTACAAGTGAGGTAATGAGTTCTCTTTTCATTTTGTCCTTGACACGTAGTAGAGGGTCCATGCATTTTTTTTGGAAGGGTGCTGGGGATCAAACTCAGGGCCTTGTGCTTGCAAGGCAAGCACTCTAACTACTGAACTAAATCCCCATCCCCTGAATCATGCATATTTGAAGTTGAAAGGGCTCTAGTGGTCTTTCATTACTCATTCTATTTGTAAGTAAAGAAATTTACGGCCAAGGAGATTATTTCCGAAAGTCTCCCATCGTTGGCTACATATGTGGCGTTAGAATCAGGTCTGCCTTTTATTTTCCTTTTCTTTACTTTTTGTGTGTGTGCTAGGATTGAACCAAGGGCTTTGTCCCTGTTCTACCACTGACATATATACCCCTAGCCCTAGTTTCTTTTGGTAATATGTTTGGTTTCCTAGTAAGCTTCCTTATTGTTTGCATCAAGTCCAGACACTTAGTAAATTGACCTACATAATCTGTAGGCATAAGAGTCTCCTCGAAACATCTTTTGTTGTGTCTTGTTTATATGGAGAAACTTTAGTGGCTGTCATCACTGGTGGAATCAAATCCAGACTGTTGGGTTTGACACAGATTGAGCACACAGTATTCATTCTCTAACATACATCAAAGCCTGCCTGCCTGTCCTTCTGTCTGTCTTACTTTCTTCCTTTCTTTCCTCCTTCCCTTCCCTTCTCTTCCCTTCCCTTCCCTTTCCCTTTCCCTTTTCCTTTTCCTTTTCCTTTCCCTTTCTTTCATTCATTCTTTCTTTTCTTTCTCTCTTTCATAGTGCTGGGGATGGCACTCAGGGCCTTTACACTGAGCTACATCCCAACCATTTTTTATATCTTGAACAGGGTCTTGCTAATCGCCTAGCCTGGGCTTGAATTTAGGATCCTCTTGCTTCAGCCTACCGGAGTGCTGAGATTACAGGCATACTAGACCACTCTGAGCTCATCTTGTCCTCTTAAACTAGTCTTTTTTGGGGGGTGTTGAGATAGGGTCTCATGTAGTTCAGGCTGGCCTTGAACTCACTTTGTAGCCCAGGCTGACCTCGAACTCATGGCAATCCTCCTGCCCCAGCCTCCCAAGTGCTGGGATTGCAGGCATGTGCCACAACTCCACCAGTCACCAACAGATGACTTTTTGTTGCTGTTGATGGTCAAATTCTCAGTTAACCATCTGTGTTGTGTTTATTTTTTCTATTGTTTTTAAAATCTCCGTGGTTTACTGTGTTTGAACTTGTTTGTTTTTTAAGCTCTCATATTCAACTGCAGCAGTAATGAGTATTGACAGTATGTCAGGAAAAAAGCATGTAATTATGGTGGAAATGACAAATTAAAAAAAAATTACAAGCAGTGGGAAAAAGGTGCCTTGGGGCAGGACAGATTATTCTGAAGAATCAGGAGCACAAGTACTGTTGTTTAGTCAGCGATCAGTGGAAGATAAAGAGAATTGCTGGGTGAAATGGAAATGCTTGGCAGTTTTCAGCTAATGGTAGAAGTGTGCTTAAATTGGACATGAGAAACATGTTCAGGTTATGGAATGACTATATAATTTTTGGAAAAGCATTGTCATGTCTGTCTAAAACACAAGGTGTGGTACATACAGTTGCAGTGCAGCAGGCAGAACTCTCCTCCCAGCTCAAGGTGACAGTGGTCACGTCCATTCTGTAGGCAGCTTCCTGTGTGGCTACGTGAATTTTATCAGCTTTCTCCTTGTTCCACGAATGAGAAAAGTTTTCCCTTTGTGGGTTGCACACAGTTTTTGTTTATACATTTCCTCAAAATTGACTGTAGAATCCAGGATGCAAACCATTATTAGGCAATACAAAATGTAAAGGTATGTTTAGTCTCTTTTAGAAGTCAGTGGATTAAATGTGTTTTTATTTTAAATTTTAGATTCATTAAGGTGTCTTGTTTTTCTTGACTTTGTCCGTTAACATTTATCCATACGCCTATGTAATAACTAGATTGTGGAAAACTAACAAGTGTTGTTATAATAATCTGTTGTTTGAGGTGCTGGGAGTTGTCTCAAAAATTAAAATGTTTCTGGTTTTTTCCCCCCCAAAAAAAGAAATGTGGAAGA
This sequence comes from Hystrix cristata, assembly GCA_004026905.1. NCBI lineage: Eukaryota > Metazoa > Chordata > Mammalia > Rodentia > Hystricidae > Hystrix > Hystrix cristata. Next base: position 13,797 of record PVJO010016985.1, on the reverse strand, counting down.
AGGCTACATGCAGTTAACAGCACAACTGCTGGGATTTGTCAGGACCTGCACATGGTGTTACATGGTCACAGTCTGTTGTGTAGAGAGTCTCAGCCGTCCTCAGCGATACTTGAGATTAAGAGAAGATTGTCTTTTGGGGCAACATGTCTTAACAGAATATTTGTTTATTGGGCCTGTAAGTTTCAAAGCCTTGTGTCTACTTTGGATTTAGGAACAAATGGATATGCAAGAAGAGATTTTTGTGTGTTTATTGCACTGTGAGCTGAAATTGCTACACACTTTTGTGGTAGATCATATTATATGTTAGGTGTATTGAGGTGTAATTTACATAAATTTCACTCATCTTTAATGTACAATTCCTTTTTTGTTTTGCTTTGTTTTGTTTTGGTGCCAGGGATTGAACTCAGGGCCTTGTGCTTACAAGGCAAGCACTCTGACCACTGAGCTAAATCCCCAGCCCCAAGTGTACAGTTCTTAAATTTTGATAAGCATACATAGTTATGTAGCCACCGCCACAATCTTACTATTCCTTGTGACTTTTCAGTGAGTTACTTTCCCACCCCTGGCAGTCAGTGATTTATTGCCTATTCTTAAGCTGTAGCTTTTTTTCCTAAAATGTCATGTAATCCTACAGCAAAGTGCCTTTCGTGCCTGGCTTCTTTTATGTAGCTTTTTACTTGACAATTCATTCTTGTTATTGCTTGTAACAGTAGTTTCTTCTTTTTGTTAAATAGTATTCCATTGTGTGCATGTTTTGTCCTTAAGTGATGAACACTTGAGTTGCTGGCAGTTTTGAGACGGTAGCTGTTTTTGGCTATTAGGAATAAAGCTGCTAGGAATATTTAAATACAGGTTTTATATGAACATACAGTTTCATTTCTTGGTTAAATACATAGAAATGGGATTGCTGGATTGTCTGCCAAGTGTTTATAGGTAACCTATTTGCTAAAAAGGACTACTATTTTTATATTTTCTCTCAGCAGTGCATAAGATTTCTATTACTCCAATTTTTTGTCAGCACTTGGTGTGTTAATCTTTAATTTACTTTTCTAGCGAGTATGTAGTAGTTCCTCATGGTGGTTTTAATATACATTTCCCTAATGTCTGATGATGTTGAGCATCTTTCATGTGCTTATATGCTATTTGAATGTCATCTTTGCTGATGTGAAACTATTTGGGATCTAACTTGTTTAGAGGTACTCGAATTGTCTTTCTTCTAGATTTAGAGCATCTTCTAATTTAGAGCAGTAACAAGTGCCCCGTGTAACTTTGTGTGTTCAGTAAATGGTCAGTTATTTATAGACTTTGTGAGTATTGGTTTTATTATGGACATGCCATTTACTATTATTATTTGGGATTTTGTTGTTCGTTTTTTGTTTTTTGAGACAAGGTCTCACTATGTAGTTTAGGCTGGCCTTGAATTCACCGTGTAGCCTAGGTTGACCTCGAACTCACAGCAGTCTTCCTGCCTTAGCCTTCCGAGTGCTGGGATTACAGGTGTGTGCCCCCATGCCCAGTGAGAAACCTTTTCTAAGCTTGTTAAAGCTTACTAGGGCTATAATGGAAAAGGAGGGAAACCTTTATTGAGTGGATCCCACTGAGATGCTCTGCTAGGACATACATATATTGAATCTCATGTACTTACCACATAGCCCTGTTGGGTAATCTGTTATTCCATTCCCATTTTACACATGAGGAAACTAAGGCACAGAGAAGTTAAGTGATTCATTTAGATTCACTGAGCTGGAGATGAGTGGTAGAGATGGAATGACTTACTACCATTGTGTTTAGGGTCTCTGGTAAGGTACACATAGGTGAGAACAACGAAACTAGTGGTGGAGTTGAGGGATATTATGATTAACTTATTTAATTAAACAGGAACCTGAGTCATGAGCTTCATTGAGTGAGTGTACTCAGTAGCCTCTTCAGGGTAAAAAGTAGAGAAGAAAATAGGGAATTTGCATTTATGACACATAAGACATTTAGTTATTTGTAGTCTGTGGCTGGTGTAGGAAGTCTTTATATTTTTTTAACCAAGTCTTAAAAGTCATGAATAAGAATTTCTATTTATTATAAAGTTTTCTTTTTGCTCTATAAAACACACAAATTGCTGGATGTATGGTGGACAGTGAACCCCTGCACACCCAGCATTTGGGAGGCTGAAGCGGGAGGATTGAGAATTTGAGGCCAGCCTTCTACTTAACTAGGGAAGTTCAAGGGAAGCCTGGTCTACTTTGTGAGACCTTGTCTCAAAAAAACAAAACTAGAAAATACCTACCATGTCTCAACCAAATAGTGGTAGTAGCCATTTTTTCTGGAGAATAAAAATTTAGGCATTAGCTGGGTGTGGTGGTGTACACCTGTAATCCCAGTTCCCTGGAGACTGAGGCAGAAGAATTGCTGCAAGTTCATGGCCAGCCTGGACTACACAGTGAGACGCTTTCTCAGAAACAAGTTTATGTATCTGTGATGTGGAAGTTTGTGGAGAACTTTTTATTTAGGTATTATGATAGTTACCACTTATCGTGGACCTCTTAGGCTTCAGGAACTGTGCCAAGTGTATTACTTACACGATCTATTGGGCTGGTCATGCCATACTCATTTTACAGCTGAGGAAATGGTAGTTCAGATAAATGAGGGAACTTGCTCCCAAGGTCAAGGAGTAGGAAGTGATGGAATTGAGATTCTGACTGTGTTAAACTTTTACAGCACGTGCGCGCGTGCGTTTGTGTGTGTGTGTGTGTGTGTGTGTGTGTGTGTATGTGTGAGTGATTGGGAATTTAACCCAAGGGCACCCTCCCACTGAACTATAATCCCCAACCCTTTCTATTTTTTATTTTGAAACAGGGTTTTGTTAAGTTGCCTGGACTGGCCTTGAACTTGGGATCCTCCTGCCTCAGCCTTCCCAGTCACAAAGATTAATAGGCATATGTCACTGTGCCTGGCTAAGCCTGTAAAATAGATCTGTGCAAAATAAAGCTGATAAAATTCAGTGAAGTAAAGAAGTCATTGTTGTTAGTCATAAAATGGCTTCAGTTACCTGTGTCTTAGTCCTGGCAGTTCTCAGTTTGTAAATGTGTTTGGATTCAAGAGTTTGTTTATAATTCTTTTTATTTTAAAGTTTGGAAACTGTTATAAGTGATAGTTTTCTGTACCTGCCTATTTAGCACATAGTCCGTTGTAATTTATAATTATGTAATTTGAACTAAGTAGTAGTATATCACGTCCTGAGTTAGTGTTTGTGGCTTGGTGTAAGAACCCAAACACCACTCACAATTTTTCTATAGGAAAATTAAAGAGTGTAGAACCCACTTACTCTTTTCTCTGGCTTAGTTGTTTGTAGAGGCTGCATGGCCTGGCTGGAAGGACACTTCAATAAAACTTTAGCAGTACACACTCAGGAAGGAATGTGTAAAACAGTTACAGAAATAATTACTGTCCTCTGTGGCTTTAGGGAAATCCTGGTTTTGCTGAAGGTATTTGTGTGGGCCAAAGAATGTTAGGAGATACAGATATAGATATATAGAGATACATATATCTATAGATACATCTATAGCTATCTGTATCTATAGATATATCTCTATAGATATATATATATATTTTTTTTCTTTTGGTGCTGGAGATTAAACTCAGGGCCTTGTACTTGCTAGGCTAGTGCTCTACCACTTGAGCTAAATCCCCAACCCCAATATATATATATATATATATATATTTTTTTTTTTTTTTTGGTGCTAGGGCTCAAACTCAAGGCCTTGTGCTTGCAAGGCAGGCACTCTAACCACTGAGCTAAATCCCCAGCCCTATTTTTAATGACTGTAATACATAAATTTTGCCCACCAGTTTGTCACTGCCATCCTCCACCCCACTGGGCATCGAACCTGGAGACACCTGCATGTTACCGAGTTACATCTGGAGCCCTTTTTGAGATAGGGGCCTGTGAAGTTGTCCAGACTAATCTCAGATTTGGGATCCTCCTTCTCACCCTCCTGTTGGAATTACAGGTGTGTTCCACCATGCTCAGCCTAGTTAGCTTTCACTCATTTATTCGTTTACAGTATTTTTTGAAACACTGTACTTCAGGCTGCCTCAGCCTTCTGAATGCTGAGATTAAAGACGTGTGCCATCATGCCCGGCGCTTTTTTTTGTTTAAAAAAATTTTTAGTTTCAAATGTAAAACGTTAATTTATTTATCTATTTAAATTTTTGCAGTACTAAGGACTGAATTCAGAGCCTTTGCACTAAGCTACATCCCCAGCCTTTGTTTTGTGACAGAGTCTTGCTGAATCACTAAGTTGTCCAGCCTGGGTTCAAATTTGGGATTCTCCTGCCCGACTCCCACAACTGTAGGGTTATAGGCATGTGCCACCAGGCCCAGGTTTCTTAGTTAAGGATACTTTTCTGTGTTTTTCCATGATAGCTTGCTATAAACTACAGGAATAAACAGACTGACATTTTCTCTCAGACTACTTTATGGAGAATGCCTAGTGCTATTTTCTCTTTTTACGTGACAGACTTCCTTCTGTTTGGCAACCTATTCTCCTCACTCAAATCCGAATTTTACCATTGAAAGCTTGTATTTGAGATCATTCTAACTCATCTTTATTTCACACGGGAGCAGAAGCTTAACTGGCTTGTCCAAAGCCATGGAACTAATATTTAGTGTCTCAGTCTCTTTCTTACTTTGCAATGCACGTTATTTCACTTATACTTGTATTTCTTCCTCTGAAATTAGGGTGATGAGGATTAAATGTGTTATATATGTAAAGCGTATAAGTCAATACCTGTCATGTAGTACATGCCTAGTAACTTTTAGCTGGTGTTTTTTTTATTTTGTTATTTGTCGTTGTTGTTTTTTTGAGACGGTGTCTTACTATGCCCAGCTCCAGCTGTTCTTAACATGTTTGGAAGCCACTAAAAACTGCATGAAAAATTAAAGCTGAAAAATGAATGATTGTTAGTGGATTTTATGTAGTGCAGTATGATTGGGTGCAGCCTAACATTTCGTTAAGTTTATATATTGCTCATTAATTCAGTGAAAGTTTGAAGTTGTTAGACTGGGACAGTTAAATAGATGAGTGAAACATTATCTCTGTTTACAGGTACCCAGTACAGGGACAAAGGCAGGCAAGCAGGCAGTGTGAACTGGTAGCAGAGAGGAGGGAGTGAGTGACACTGCCTTAGGTGGGTAGCGAAGAGGGAAAAAAAGCTTCAGAAAGCATTGAGGGCTGGCCATGATGGTGCATGCCTATAATTTAAGCATTCGGGAGGCCGAGGCAGGAGGATCATCACCACCAGTCTGGGCTACATAGTGAGTTCAAGGTCAGTTTAAACTACATAGCAAGACCTTGTCTCCAGAAAAAAACCAAAAAAAGGCAGTGAGGGTTGAAATGAATCTTCAACAATGATAAGCTGTTTTTTGGTGAGGCTATGGAAGAGAAGTTGTTCCAGACAGAGAAGAATTTGAAAAAAATGAAGAAAAATTTGGTTCATGGTATGGTTCAAGAATTGGAGGGGCTGGGGATTTAGCTCAGTGATTAGAGTGCTTGCCTAGTAAGCGCAAGGCCGTGAGTTGGATCCCCAACAGCAAAAAAAAAAAAAAAAAAGAATTGGAGAAGGTCCTTACTGAAAGTAAAAAGACAGATTTGGAAGCCCTTCTGGTTAGAAAATAAATGAAGTGAGCTTCAAATAAATATTATTAGTAAGACTTTTTAAAATGGAAAATGCCAACAAATAAGAAATAGAGCAGTTCAGTGAATCCTGTGTATTATACCAGTCAGTGTTAGCAGCAATCACTGTACGTCCGGCCTGTTTTACTGTAATTCCCTCTTTCATTATTAGTAGTAGTCTCTGTTTTGTTTTGTTAAATTGGTTCTGGAGAATGAGCCCAAACCCTCACACTAAGCTACATCCTCAGCCCCTTCATGATAGTGTCTTGCTGTGTTGCCCAGGCTACTCTTGAACTCGTGATCTTCCGGCCTCAACCTCCATATTAAGTGGATTACAAGCGTATGTCACTGTGCCTCGAGGGCTGGCAGTTGTAGTCTTTGGAAGGGAATTACTGAAATGGTTTTAAGGCCCCTGGGACAGATAAACTAATGACCAGGGGGCAAACCACTGGCAGAGACTTGAGTTTATTGTAAGGAAACACTCTTAATGCACAAATCAGAAGGGGTGTGTGCCTTGAAAGGAAGGTCACTTCCTGTCTGCAGAAGCTCAAGTAGAAGACCGAAGTGCCACTGTACAATAGGGTGGCTGCTGTCTACCCAGGGCTGTTTAACTATTAAAATATTAAAACCTCAGTTCCTGAGTCATGCCAGCCACATTTTAAGTGCTCATTGCCTTATGTGCCTAGTGGCCACCGTACTCAGCATCACATGGGACAGTTTTATCTTTACAGAGAGCCCTGTTGGACACCACTGGACTACAGTCCTAATGTCACATTCTACCTGAGGCTTAGGCAATTTTTGATGTATCTGGATCAGACAAGTCTGCGTGAGTTCATGACTAAACCCTTGATCCTTCCTCTTAAGTAAAACTTCATACAGAGAGTTTTTTAAACACTAGTATAGAATATGTTTTAAAAAATTAGCAGTAAGCACTTAATGTACTAGGCATCGTTTTAAGTCAAGCTGTCTTTTTAAAAGCTGTGTATATGGAATATCATTTAATGTTCATAACCTTATGAAAAGATACTTTTTAATTCCCATTTTGTGATGAAATTGAAACACAGAGAGCTGTAGGCATGGGGTTAAAAATCACAGAGCTTGAAGTGATAGGGCCAGAACTTAATACCAAGCAGTTCGCTAGAGAAATGAAATTAGTGCTTGTGTGGATAGTAGTTATTTTGAAACAGTGATTCTAAATGATTATATGGCTATATTAATCTGGAAGTTTGTTGTCTGAATTCAGTGTTGGCAGCCCACCTCAGTGTGCTAAAAATTAAAACTGTATCTTTGCTATGTCTGGGCCATCATGACCTGCTTCCTACTGTCACCTCACTTGATTGAGCAGGAGACACTCAGTGTGTATTAGAAGGCCCCTCTAATGATGATAATGATGATAAGCCCTGGAGTGGGGAGACAGTGAGAATGACTCACCTGAGTAAGTTAACTACAGGAGCTGGGTTTCACTGTCTTTAGCTAATTGTCTTTTTTTTCCTTAACCTATTTATGCTGAAGATTGCCATTGGTTTTTACTTTTGTTTAGATTTTTTTGAGATAGGGTCTCAGTACGTAGTTCAGGCTTGCCTTTAACTCACTATGAAGCCTGGGCTGGCCTCAACTCAGGGCAATCCTCCTCCCTCAGCTTTCCAAGTGCTGGGATTATAGGCATGCTCCACCACGCCTGGCCCACCATTTTTAAATTTTTGTATGAAATTCACACTTGTTACCTAGAAAAATTCAAGAAACAAGAATTTGAAACACAAAAACGGAACACTAGGCATTGGAGGGTTAAAGCTTTAATATAAAGAGAAACTGAACCAGGTCAGGGGATACATCTGTAATCTCAGCACTCTGGGAGGCTGAGAATAGGAGGATTTCAAATTCCGGTGGGCTGAGGATGTGATGGGGTAGAGGAAAGGGAAGGAGGGAGGGGGAGAGAGAGTGAATGAGTTAATACTTGTAATTCACATAAACTAGAGTTGGGGGTTTAGTTCAGCGGTAGAGTGCTTGCCTAGCAAGCGCAAGGCCCTGAGTTCAATCCCCAGCATCCCCCCAAATAATAATAATTCACATGAACTATACTATAGATTTAGTTTATTAAACAATTTAGAGTATAGTCAGCCCTCTGTATTTGCGCATCTCCATCTGTGCATTCAGCCAACCATAGACCAGCATTGTCCCTTCCTTCCCTCCTGTACTGAGGATCTAACCCTGGGCCTTTGTGCTGAACTACACCTGCAGCCTTTTATTTTAAGACCAGATTTTGCCAAGTTGCCCAGGAGACTGGAGTTGATGGTCATCTTCTTAAGTCAGCCTGCCAGAGTGCTGGCATTACAGGCATGTGCCACTACACCTGGCAGGTGAAAATATTTGAAGCAAGGCATGGGTGGTACATAACTGTAGTCCCAGATTACACTGGAGCCTGAGACAGGAGGATCATTTGAGGCTATGAGTTTGACACCAGCCTGGCAGCTTCTGTCTCAAAAAAATTTTTTTTGAAAAATAATTCTGTCTGTATTGAACATATACAGATGACTAAAAAAAAATCATTCCCTAAATGATAACAACTGTGTAGCATTTATATTATTATAAATTTCAGAGATGATTTAAAGTAAGTGAGAGAATGATAAGTTATATACAAATACTATACCATTTTATATAAAGGACTTGCACACTTCGTATTTTGTTATCTCTGGGGTCTTGGAACTAATCCCTCCTAAGGGATGAATGCACTTACTATGTACCAGGCTGTTTTCTTAAATCCTGGGCACACAGTGGCAAACCAGACAGACTGAAGGGTCTGTCTTTGTGAAGTTTATATTCCATATAGGTTGAGTGGGTACAGACAGGAAATAGGTGAACACATAATAAAGTAGTTTCAGATGTTAAGTAGTATGATGTACTAAATGTTAATACTTAAGTATTAACAGTAGTGGTTGGGGAGCTGCTTTAGATGGTATAGTTAAAGATTGTGAAAAGAATTGTGTGAACAGAGGCACCTCTGTATACACTTTTTTTTTTGAGGGAGGTTCTCACTATGTCGTTGAGGCTGGCCTTGAACTATGTAGCCCAGGCTGGTCTTGAACTTGCAGAGATCCTCCCCTCTCAGTCGCCAAAGTGCTGGGTTTACAGGTGTGTACCACCAGGTCCGGCTTTTGTATACACTTGTTTGTTTTTGGGGGGGCAGTTGCTGGGGCGCCAACTCTGGGCCTTGTGCTTACTAGGCAAGTGCTCTACCACTGAGCTAAAATCCCCAACACCTCCTATACACTTGTAAATTGTTGTCCTATTCATAACTTCTGGAGTGTAAACTGCCTGTGGGCAAGGCTGTGCTTTTTTTTTTTTTTGAGCCAGGTTCTCACTATGTTGTCTTTGCTGGCCTTGAGCTCACTATGTAGTCCACGCTGGCCTCAAACTCTCAGTGATCCTTCTATCCAGCCTCCCCAGTACTAAGATTACATACAGGTGTGTGCCGGCACACCTGGCTAAGGCTATTCTTGTCTTGCTCATTGGATAAATGTTTGTTAATTGTAAAGTTAAAAACTACAATTTTTGAGTACTTCCTCAATGGCCAAACTCTGTTTTACAATTTATATGACGTATAATTGATGAACAATAATCTCTACATTTTAAGGTGTACAATTTAATAAGCTTTGATCGAATGAATGTATGTACATGTCTATATGTATATCTTTTGTTCATTATTTTATTTGACCCTCGCAACAGCTCTGGTCTTTCCTGTTACTTCTTTTTTGTTTAACAAATAAGCAAACTGGAGACCATTGTTGCTAAGTAACCTCCTTATTTTTCTTTCTTTGTTTTTATTTGTTTGGGTAGTACTGGAACTTGAACCCAGGGCCTTCATGTTGAGCTATATCCACAACTCTTTTATTTTTTATTTCTCAGACAGGATCTTGCTAAATCACTAAGTTGATCAGGCTGCACTCAAACTTGCAGTCCTCTTGCCTCAGCCTCCCAAGTGCTGAGTTTACAGTTGCAAGCCATCACACCTGGCTGAGAATGGAAACTTAAAAAGTATATACTACTGATACATGTAAAAAAATAGATTCTGTTGTAGTACTTAATATCCAGTTGGTTCAAATTTTCCCAATTATATCCTTAAAAATAAATTTTACTAAAAAAATTAATAAGAATAAAAAATAATTTTTATTGAGGTATAATTTAGAATACAAGGGCTGTGGATGTGGCTCAGTGGTAGAGTGTTTGTCTAGCATTCACAAGGCCCTGGGTTCAATCCCTAGCACCACCAAAAAAAAAAAAAATTAGAATACATAAAACAGAATTTACCAGTTTTAAGTGTACAATATAACATGTTTGTTTAAATATCAGGTTCACTTAGTTAAATTTTTTTAAATTTTATTTTATTTTAATGGTACATTTTAGATGTGCATAGTGATGACATTCATCATAGGGGATTTGTACCTGTACATGACATACCTTGTTGCTTCTTGTTTTCCCATTTCCCCTCCCCTCATCCCTCCTCCCTCCCATTTACAAAAGCTTTGTTTCCATTTTTTTCCTTCCATTTCTTATTTCTCTTGTCCTCTGTTCTGTTCCCCCTCCCTTGTTCCCTTTCCCATTTGGACATTTTCTTCCCTTTCCCAATATAAAACATTTTAGTCTTTATTCTTTATTTACACTTTCAGTTTCTCACACCAGAGAAACTATGCGGTATTTGAACATGTGTGTCCGATTTTTTTCACTTAAGAGTATGGTCTCGAGATGCATCCTTTTACCTAGGAATATCTCAAGGTTATTCTTTATGGCAGAGTAGTACTCCACTGTATAAAAAAACCACATTTTCTTTATCCATTCTGCTGTTGATGGGCATTTGGGTTGTTTCTGAGATTTAGCAATTACCAACTCTGCTGCTACAAACATGGGTGTGCGTATGTCGCTGCGATATGATTCTTTTAATTCTTTTGGGAAGATACCAAGAAGTGGAATAGCTGGGTCGAATGGAATCTCTAGTCCTAGTTCCCTGAGGAATCTCCACACTGATTTCCATAGCATTTGCACCACTCTACATTCCCACCAACAGTGGAGATCTCGGTTCCTTTTTCTCCACAGCCCCTCCAGCATTTGTTATTGGCTGATTTGTTGATAATAGCCATTCTTTCTGGAGTGAGGTGGAACTCAGGGTTGTTTTAATTTGCATCTCTTGAATGACCAGTGATGTTGAACATTTTTCCATATGTCTATCTGCTGTTTCTGCTTCTTCATCTGAGAAGTGTCTATTCATTTCAGTTGCCCACTTTTGGATTGGGTCTTTAAATTTGGGGCGGTGTCTGATTTTTTTGAGTTCTTTATATATTTGAGATGTTAGTCATTTGTCAGAGGAATAGCTGGCAAAAGTTTTTTTCCCACTCTGTGGGTTGTCTCTTCACTCTGTTGGTGGTTTCTTTTGCTGTGCAAAAGCTTTTTAATAAGATGAGGTCCCGGTTGTTGATTCTTTGTGATATTTCCTGGGCAACTTGGGATTTGTTCATAAAGTCCTTGCCTACACCTATGTCTTCAAGAGTTCTACCTATTCTATTTTCCAAAAGATTTAGTGTTTCTGTTTTAATATTTAAATCTTTGATCCACTTTGATTTTAGCTTAGTGCATGGGGAAAGATATGGGTCTAGTTTTAACCTTTGGCATGTGGAGAGCCCGTTTTTCCAGCACTAGTTAAAATTTATAAATGGTAAAATTCACCTTTTTGGGGGCTGGTGATGTAGTCCAGTGGTAGAGTACCTGCCTAGCAGCATATGTGAGGCCCTGGGTTCTAGCCCCAGAACCACAAAAAAATAAAAAATTCAGCTGGTTAGATATGTGTGCATGGGTTTCTGTGGATCTACCTTTATTTGGATCTACCGTTATTTTGAGAAGTCTCAAATTTTCTGAGCTATAATTTACATATAGTAAAGTCACCCTATCTAGTGCATAGTTCTGTGTTTTGATGTCTATGGTCATGTAACCACTATCAGAATTAAGATCCATCTCATAAAGTTTTTTCTCGTTTAAAAAAAGTTTCTTGTGCTTTTTTTTTTTTTTTTGGTGCTGGGGATCGAACTACGGGCCTTGTGCTTGCAAGGCAAGCACTCTAACCACTGAGCTAAGTCCCCAGCCCCTCTTCTTGTGCTTTTATAGTAAACCTTTCTTCATCCTCAACCCCGACAGTCATTGGTCTGACCTCTATATTTCTAGATTTGTCATTGATAATGTTACAGAAATGGAGTCATACTTTACGTACCTTTTTCTGTCTGGTTTTCTTCACTTAGCATAGTGCTTTCGAAATGTGTCCATGTTGTGTGTAGCACATATCAGTAATTTTCAGTTTTATTGCTGGGTCTTATTTCGTAGTTAAGGATGTGCTACACTATGGTCTGTTTATTCATCCATCAGGTTATAGACACTTGGGTTATTGCCAGTTCTGGTTCTTATGAATAAACTGCCTCTGAACATTCACATTGATCTTAGATAACTAGGAACAGGATTGCTAGATTTTGTATGTGCATTTGTCTTAATTTTGTTTGTTTGTTTGTTTTTTTATCTTTCTGCATCTAATTTATTTCACTTAGCATTATGGTCTTAAAGTACACCAGTTTTCCTACAAATGACTCAAATTTATCCTTCATGACTGATTAGTACTCTATTGTACATGTATACTGCATTTTCTTTATGCATTCTTCTCTGTTGGCGGACCTACTGGCTACTTTCAGGCCTGTTGGTTTGGCAATGTCTCCACAGATCAAAAATTTAAAACCATTTCTTTTGTTGGAAAGTCTGGGTCACAGCCAAGTCAAGGGAGAAACAAGACCAACATTGCAGGATTGGGTCATTTTTCACCTGTCATGTCTACCAGGCCTCCAAGTCAGAAAATCCACTGGCAATTGTAGATATGATTTTGTTGCCAGTTGAGTTTTTCTGCTGTCTTCTCACGTGGCAGGCTGGTCCCTCTTGACTCAGGGGCTGGATCTTCCTTGATAACTTGTGTTCCTGACAGTCTCAGACATTCACTCATTCATTCACGTTGTTCAGTGATGTTTCTTGATTACCCGTTATGAGCTTCCCTAAATTCTCTTAGGTATTTGATACTGTTGCTTACTTTCTTAATCTTTTTTTTTTTTCTTTCATTCAAGTTGTTTGGTCTTTTAAAAAATAACTGCGCGGCGTGGGGCCGCCAGGCGAGGAGGCCCATTTGTCTTAATTTTGTTTGTTTGTGTTTTTGGTGGTACTGGCAGTCGAACCCAGAGCCTCTTACACATGCCAGGCAAGTGTTCAACCGCTGAGCTGCATCTGCAGCCCTCTTTATAAACATCTAGTTTTCAACAAAGAATTACAAGACACAGGAAAGCATGATCCCATCACTGGAGAAAAAGGAGGCATCATCTTTTACAGTGATGTCTCTGGATTATTCTTTTTTTTAAGATAGTGTCTTGAACTCATGAACTGAGGTCATCCTCTTGCTGCTTCTTACTCTCCTAAGTAGCTGGGGCTACAAGTTGCACCACCCTGCCAGGCAGTAGCATCTGTGGATTTTTTTTTTTTTTAATCCTACTTGGAGTCCATTGACCTAACTTAATGTGTAGGCTTAATAGTATTACAATATTTCTTCTGCTTTTTTACCCACTTTCTACTGGCATACCTGTTAGGTGTGTTTTTGTTCACTGGTGTCCCACATTTCCCTGGACTGTTCATTTTTTTATTCTTTTTGTCTCCTCTGTTCTTTGGGTTTCATAATCGCATATTGATTATGTTGATAACTTTGTTGATAACTTTTTTGGGGGTGTTTTTTTTTTTTTTTCCTTTTTGGTTTTTTGAGACAGGGTCTCACGGTGTAGTTCAGGCTGGCCCTGAACTCACTCTGTAGCCCATGCTGGCCTCAAACTCAATGGCAGTCCTCCTGCCCCAGCCTCTCAAGTACTGGAATTACAGGCTTGCGCCACCATGCCCTGTTGATTACTTTTTCTGTCAGTTCAAATGTTTCTTGAGCCCCTCTAGTGAATTTTTTGTTTCAGTTTTACTTATTGTACTTTTTTTTTTTTTTTAAGGGAGGAGAGGTTTATTTAGCTCACAATTTATAGAGATTTCAGTCCATAGTGGCTGGCTCCAATGCGGGGTCGTGTAT
>PVJO010016984.1:0-40377 GCA_004026905.1 Hystrix cristata | reverse complement strand
GTACAAGTGTCGGCTCAGGAGGCGTCTGGACACAGTGGCTAGGGCCACTGCCCCACACTGCCCCTGCCCTCAGTTCCTGTGGCTCCAGATGTCCCTTGTGACTCTAAGCTGTGGGCTCTCTATCCACACAGCTCCCAGGAGAGGTGGGATGAGAAGCAGAAGGCAGAAGGGAGGCAGAGTCAGGACACGAGTGAATCCCGAAGGGCAAAGCACGGGTGACTCAGATGCTCTAGCCACCCAGCACACCTGAGGGGAGATGCAGAGTGGTGGCATCCCAGATGTCTCCCTCAGGGGAGACATCACAGGAAGGGCCAGGACACCTGCACCAAGTGTGCCATGGGGTCCACAGGGCTCCCCAAGATTCTCCATCTGCAGCTACAGACTGTGTGAGATGAGCATGTTCACACGCCTCAGCCAAACCCACCCATTCACAGCAGACCGGAAGCATAGGCCAACAGGACGAGCCAGCCATCTTCCTACTAAACCAGACATTAAGGAGGTTGGCCAACATCAAAACAGTGCCATGCTTCCCACCACAGAATTTGTTTTGTTTTGAAAAAGTCGTTTTTCACTAAAAATGTTTTATCTATTAATATGTAATAGGTTTATTACTGTTATTTTTAACTGCATAAGTGAGTTATTTTAAAATGTTTTGTTTTTCAATCCCCAGCACCCCAAAACAGTATTTTGTTGCAATTTTAAATATTTAAAGGACACATAATATTTGTACATCATTGTGGAGTACGGTACACTCATTCAGTGTATGTATGTAGTGTATAGAGATCAAATCAGGGTAATTAGCACTCCCATCTCCTCCAACTCTTATCATTTCCACGTGCTGGGAGCCTTCAGACTCTTCTACTCCTTTGGAAATATCATAAATCGCTGTGGCCTGCAGCCACCTCACTGAACCAGGCAGCAGAACCACTCCCTCCGGCTCCCACTACCTAGCCTCTTCCCACGCACAGCCCTTGGTGACCACTCTTCCACTCTCTTCTCAGTGAGCCTGAGTATTTGAGCTTTTGCCACTGAGTGAGGATGTGTGACACTGTCTTTCTGGGTCTGCTCGCTTCGCTCAGCATTTAGTAGTCAGCAGCGACAGCTACCCCATGTGAACAAAAGCTCTATGGGTCCCTTGGTATTTCTGTGGCTGGAAAGGGGTCCCAAAGCAACGGTCTGCGAACTGTTCTCCTGAGCATCCTCAGAGCCACCTTCTGAGGCAGGTCACCAGTATGCTACTCCCAGTGCACCAAGAACTGTGGGTCTGAGCAACACTCGGGCAGTGGGAGGAATGAGGGGTAAATAACAGGTGTTAGGGGCCAGCCTTTGACATGGATTCTGAGCAAATGCTCTCTGTGGGGACAGTTTGGGGCGCTGACTTGTAGTATCCATTTCTCTGACTAAACTTCCCTTGAACCCTGAACCAGAACCAACTACTCTCTATGGGTGTGGCCTGAGCCCTCCATGGACCCCAGACTGAGCAGTGGGCAGGTGCTCTGACAGTGGCTATCATCCCTGTCCCTCTCTGGCACCTCCCTCCCACTGTGGCTTCCCTGGTGGCTTTGCCCAGGTCCCCCAACATGCCAAGGCCTCTCTCCGCCCTCTGACTGCCTGCCATAGCTTAGATCTGTAATGGCCCTCAAAGGCTCACTGTGCTCTGGAGAGGTGGTGGAACCCTTAACGGGGGGCTTAGCAGGTGGGGCCTACTGGAAAGGCCTCAAGGAGGACATGGGGACCTGGCCCCTACTCTTTCTCTCTGCTTCCAGCTGCCTTGAGGTGACAGGCTTACTCTGCCCTGTGCTTCCACCATGACATACTGTGCCCAAGCAACAGGGCTCTTCCACCATGGACTGAACTCTCGGAGCCCATGAGCCAAAGGAAACCTCTTCTTATAAGCTGATTGTCTCAAGTATTTCATCACTGCAGTAGGGAGTGCCTAATGCCCTGAGGAGGAGGAAGGCCCCCATCTCCACACCTCCATGCCCTCATGGGTCTCCATCAAACCCTTCACCTCCCTCATGTCACCTGTAAGATCAATGCTGCTGAGCAAGAGCCGTGTCTGCATCTTCTCAACAGCCATTGAATCTCACAGGCATCCAGTAAAGGCTCATCTCTAATGGGCTAATTGCCCGACTCCCACCAGTCTTCCAGCTCAAATTCAGAAGGGAAGATGTGGGGTGCGGTCTCCTCTGAGCTGACTCTGGACGCCTACTGACGCTGCCCTGGTCAGGCACTGCTCAGGCATCCTTTCATCCTCTCCCGCAGGTGGTAACTGCAGGCCGGGCGGTCACTCATCGCCACACCTCCAGCACCTGGCACTGCACCTGTGCTGTCAGGTGCACTTCAGAGGCCACTGAGCTCCGAGGACTTGCGGAGTCATCCTGTGCCCACTTTGCTGCAAGTGTAAGGTCAGCAAGGAGCCCCCTGGCTTTAGAAGTGGGCAGGCTGTGGGAGGAAGAGTGCCAGCACAGCTTTCCTGTGCTCCCAGACTGGGCCGGGAAGCCCTCCAGCCTCAAAGCCCAGCTGTGCACGGTGTCTGAGGGTCCCTTGCAGACCCACACAGCTGGCTCCACACAAGAAAGAGCTGGGGTGCTCATTCATTGGCAGAAAAAGCCACTTAAGTAAGGCCGAAAGACTTTGGAAGAGGTGATCGTCTTCACAGACATACTCAGGTTGAAAGCATAATACACTGTGTCTACAAAACTGCACTTAGGAGGGGTCCCCTCCCAGTGTGTGGACAGGAACAGGACTGCACAGACTGCCTCGAATGCCACGGGTCACCCTGTCTGAAAGGCCCACAGAACTGCGTGAGCAACTGTCTTAGCAGGAGGGCTTACAGGCAGACATGCAGCTCTGCCTGTTTCTGAGTTTGTTAGTGAAGCGACTTCTTTCTGCTAAACAGACTGGACCTTGGCAATGCTGTTTAAGTTCAGGCATTTTATAAACATATTTAAACAGTATTCACGTAGCAAGCTTTTAAGGAAATCAGTACAGTCTAGCAGCTTCTCCCAGTCTTAACCTTTGTCATCCTCATCTATGTGGCCCAGGCTGGCCTTGAACTCATGGTGATCTTCCTGCCTCAGTCTCCCAAGTGCTGAGGTGTGAGCCACTGTGCCTGACAGGTGTGCACCACCACGCCTGGCTAGAATTATCAGAGTGCTTCCCTTTACTCAGTCTCCTGCAGTTTCGGTCCTGGGATGTCCCATCCTGGCAGCAAGAGCCCTCCTCTTCCTCATTCTTGCAGTTTTCTCTCTCGGTATCTCCTGGTGACACCCCCTAGGATTGGCCTCCCACGCAGGCCCTCTCTCCTCGGTTTGGAGCAACGAAGAGGAGGAAGTGGCATGGCACAGAGGGCATGCAAAGTCCCCTCTGCTTATGGTCAAGACACAGGATGGAAATGACCTTGCCTTCCAAGGAAAACAGAAAACCTTTACTGCAAACAATTACATTCTGAATGAAAATTTTGTTTGTTTTGTTTTTTGGGGTGCTAGGAATGGAACCCAGGGCTTCATACATCCGAGTCACATCCCCAGCTCCATTATTAAGAATTTGTACACAAAGCATTTTTCAAAATGTGACACACATGATTTCAAGATACAGGTTTTAAAATTAATCTCCGCTGAGGTGTTGGATTCTTCCAAGGAGTCCAGAACAACGTGGAGCTGTCACGCAAAATGGGTCCATGTGTTCTCTTTGATGGGAAATGGAAGAGAACAGAACAGGATTTTGAGGAAGAGAAGAGTATCAGTGCTCTCCAGATCTGAAAGTCACTGCTCTCTGATGGAAGACCAGCTTCTCAAAGGACAGCAGACCCTCTGTGCCCCATGGTGTGACCGGAATCTAAAGACATGCCAGGCATGGTTGCCAGCTGACAGGCCCTGTGGGAAGTGACTGATCAGAGCATTCTGACCTCATCAGCAGCTCTTTCCCCTTTCTGCTTCCTGGCTGCCATGAGGTGAGCAGCTGGCCTCTGCCACACCTTTCCACTATGATGTTTTTGCCTTGCCACGGCTTACAGGAATGGAGCCAGCTGACCATGGACTGAAACCTTTGAAGTCACAAGCCCAAATAAACCTTTCTTCTCTTAAATTGACTTTCTCAAGTATTTTCTCACAGCAATGGAACACTGCTCACTAGCACACCCTGAAACAGTATTGAGTACTCAAAACTTCAGCGAAGCCACTGGTGAGTGCAGTTCGAAGAACCAATGACCATGTCAAGTCCTACTCTCCTGGCTTCTCCCTCAGATGGAGTATCACCTTGGGGGGTGGGTGTTGCTCTGGGTCTCCTCATACTGGCCCTGGGACAGCACAGGAGCCTGCCCACAGACGTGCTCTCTACTCCACACATGGAAGGAATAGGAAGGTAGGAAGGGCAAAGACAGCATGCGCTCCTAGGACCCCCCCCCCACAGGAACAGAAGGATGGCAAGAGCTCTAAATGTGCCCACAGGTAACCATGTCACTGGGCATGTGTCCCCAGGCTGGCTCCCTGGCCCCAGAGACCATGAGCTCACATCATATGACCCTGTGACTCTCCTACTTCAAAATGCGGAATGACACCAGGACATTATAATTTGGCCCTGTGTATTAAGCTTCCCAGTTACTCAATCTTCTGTAGTTTAAGACTTTTTAAAAAAAGAAAATCAAGGAAAAAAGGGGGTTTAAAAAAAGAACAAAGAAGAAAACCTGCTAGATAAATTTTCTAACCACCATGCCACACCCACCTCTTTCATGGACCCTCTTTGCTACCTGAAATAATTTGAAACCAGTCAGATACCTATTGTCAATTCTCAGTGAAAACAGCAAATCTACTTTTGCTTCTCTTTTCCTTCACACAGATGAATTTTCTTCATGGTTTGTCAACTCCTACGAATTCCAGTTTCTAATTTTAGAACAGTTTCAAAATATTGGCAGATTTCTGGATTTTGTCAGATAATATACTTCAATATATGTAGTATAAATTATTACCTGGATTAAAAATAATTCCTCCTTTACTGCCAAAATTACCAATATTAAGTACATAAAAAGTTCTTGCTGAGTGTTTATTAAAGGCTGTTAAAGACTCCCAGAAAAGATTTCCCTCTTGCAGGGTGTTGCCTAACAGGAGAGGGACCAGGACTCAGAAGCGCCCACTGCTTGCCACCCCCAGCGCCATTCCTGGAGTTTAGGCCACTTTCCAGACAGAGCCTGGCTCGGTGCTGCCCACCCCGAGGCTCAGACTCAGCTCCCGCTGTGTCTTCCTCCTCCACCGGACCATTCCCCACCAAGGAGGTTTTATTTTAAAAACTTGATATAAAGAAAAGTAATGGATTCAAGTAAGTATTTTGCTCCTTCTGAAAACTGAATGCCCAGATGAGCTAAGACATGAACTACAGAAATGAGAATGGAAAATAAATCTGTAACTCATGAGTGTATTTGCTCTCCAAGCTGTGCAAACGCAAATAAGAAATGTCACAGCACTGGGAAGACCTGGTGGTTTTAACATAATCCTAATGTTTGGGGGCTTTAAAAAGGCATTTTCTAAAAGGTTCTATTTTCATATCCACAAATACAGCTCAGCGTATGCACAGACAGCTAATAAGCATTACCACATAAATAACACAGGCCTGGAGGTAGAAGCCACAGTCCACAGGGCGTGCCGGGCAGGGTGGTGCTCTGCAGTGTGCTCAATGGCAGCAGCGCCACATGTGCGAGGGTGACAGTGACAGCCTGGCTGACATACCTACCTATCTGAGAAGTAAGGAGAGCGCCTTGGACCACCATCCCCATGAGCAGGTAGCACACACCGGGGCCGCACGCTTAGTGGTCTCCAAACACAGCTCGCTGGAGCCGAGGGGCCGGTGATAAGAAAACCTAGAGGTTTTAACATAATCCTAATATGTGGGGCTTTCAAAGGTTTAACAAGTCTTGGCTCTGGCAGAACTCCTGGGCTTCAGACGCTGATCAGAAAGGTTCAAACTGCTCTTGCATACAACAAAGGGAACTTCCTTACAGATTGCTGTGAGGAGTTAAAGAGATCAATTTTAATATGCATCTAACACAGGGTCTGACAATAGTAGGTGTGGAAGGAATTACAGCTGTCATGATTATTATTACCAGCAATGGAGTTGGTGAGGAAATTAACACCCAAGTATTTTAGAACCAGGGGTGGTGGCACACACTGACAAGCCCAGCTACTCTGGAGGCTGAGGCAGGAGAATCAAGAGTTTGAGGCCAGCCTGGGTAACTTAGGGAGACCTCATCACAAAACAAAATGCAAAAAAATCACAGAAAACGTATTTGAAGACTTGAGGCCAGGGTGAGAGCCTACACGACCAGAACTTCTGTGATGGGGGTAGAAGGCTGTGTTCCAGCAGCGGCAGCGGTGGGGTCACATCAGCTGCACTCGACCCGACAGCAGCTCTGGGAGGTGGCGTCTCCGTGCGTGACGCCCAGGCTCAGAGAGGCCATGTGCCACCCACCCTCCCTACACACACAAACCTGCGCTAGCTAGAAAGCAGCAGGGCTGAGGGGGAAATCCTGGTTGGCATCTAACAGCTTCCTCCTCCCACTCACCACACTGTTGCTTGCTTGGGAATGTGGCCATGTCACACCTGTTCCTGCTATGTGCAGACACTGTGAAGGAGCTCGGCCTGCGGGAGGCCAGGCCACCCTCTGCCTGGAGGGCTCCTGATGGCAGGCACCCCGTCCCCGTAGGGTGACCTGGCAGACAACTGCAGGTGAAGGACACCTG
The DNA here is from genome assembly GCA_004026905.1 of Hystrix cristata. NCBI lineage: Eukaryota > Metazoa > Chordata > Mammalia > Rodentia > Hystricidae > Hystrix > Hystrix cristata. The sequence continues at coordinate 33,643 of PVJO010016984.1, read as the reverse complement.
GAAACGCAGGGGCTTGGGATCTACCGATGGCACCCTGCAGTGTCCACATGTCAGACTGTGGGTTCTGGGATCAGGTTGTGGGCTGGCCTTGTGTTCCACTGCTTCCCATAGTCAGCCACCACGCTGCAGCCCCTCCAGGGGTCACGCTGCTCACACCTGCTGCTTCTGCACAGGCGCTCCCCGCCCCCAGTACCTGCCACCCTGTCCCCACCCCCAGCCATGCCGGCCTTTGGAACCTATGCCACAGGTGGTGACCAGGAAACTCAGGGACGGACTCTCAGCCCCGCCACTGATCATAAATAAATAAATAAATACATCCAAAGAAGGCCCGAGATCTGCTTTGCCCATCGGACTGGCAGAGATAAAAGGATGCCGCGCTGAGTGTAGGGCTCGCGCTGTCGGGCATGTGTGAATCGATGAGACCTTTCCAGAGGGTGAACCGGCGGTGTGGATCGGCATTGGTAATGAGCTATCTTGTCACGAGGAACCAGACAGGGATACAGAGATGTAGATTAAAGGATTTTCACGACAGCATTGTTTATAACAGCAAAAAACTAGTTGCCATCAGGAAGGGAATACTTAAATTATGGTACATCCAAGGAATAAAAATACTATATGGTTTTTAAAAAATAAGATAGATCATTATACATTACTGCCAAGAAAAGAAGTCCATGATACATTACAAAGTCAACATATCTGGTTATAAAACATCTGCTCCTATTTACATAATCGTAGGTAAACATACACTTAAATAAAAACAGAGAGTCGGATGAAGTACACATGGAAGGCTGCGGGTGCAGCCTGCCTAGCATGATGAGACTGGTCGGATTCCCAGCACTGCAGACAGGACAGGAAGAAGACAAAGTATGCGGAGTGGCAAGCACTGCTGCCTTCTGGGCTGCGTGGCCTCTGGCCAGCCCCTGGGGGCACTTCCCAACCTCCCCTCTCCCTGCAAGCTGCAGCCAGCACCCTGGGACTGCACGCACCCTGGACTGCGGGGCTGATTTCTGCAGGCTGTGGAGAGTCTTATTCTGCGCTGCACCCTGGCCCCAGCACGCACCCTGGGACACGAGAGAAGCTGGGTGAGTGGACGACAGGAAGTGTGGCTGGCAGCTTGATCAACTCGCAGCTCTGCCTCAGGTTTGATTTGGCCAGGCTGCTTAGCATTTTCTCAGGCACCCTGCCACCTGGGGCAAGGGACTCTTGTCAGCGCTGGGGCTTGGGCTCTCTCTGCTGCAGGCAGAACTACTTTCTAAGCCAGGCCTCCTCACCCTGGGGAGTCCCGAGGGGTGGCAGGCACTGAGAACTTCCAGCAGCCTGTAGCAGATGCCCGTGTCTGGTGCGCCGGGGTCCAGTGCCTCAACTCGTGCAGCTCCAGGGAGGCTCAACAAGCAGCCAGAGGCAGTTGGAGCCAGCCGGAGCTGGCAGCAGGGAGGAGCCGGGAGTACAGTGCTCAGCCACCATCCCAGCACCCAACCCTTGACCTCAGCAAATTACCAATTTCCCTGCTCTTTGTCAGAGGCATCTGGAGCGATTTCAGCACTAAGCTGTACCAACTTCCAGCAGAGTGGCCCTGGTGGTGAGAGGAAAGGCTCACAGATGGGAACCAGGCCTGGAGTGGGGCCTGCAGGTGGGGCTGGGAGAAAGGTCAGTGGCGAGCTGCCCCGGGCAGCAAAGGGCTCTGAGAGGGGTCAGGAAAGGGCTGGAGGAGCCGGCCTGCAGCGCGTGCCACCTGGCTGCTCTCTTAGCCGCCCCTTGCCAGTCAGGCGTGCCTGGGCCTCCCTGTCTCCTTCAGCCTGGCTGCCTCAACACCCCACGGGCCCACCTTTGCTCAGAAGCTGCCTTGCCCTGAGAACAAGACCTCTTTCCACTTTCTGACGCAGCAAGTTGTGTGATCCAGGACTGTACCAGTACACTGGGAAAACAGGCAGTTAGCACCACTGCGCTCCAGAGCCGGCTGACCCCCACCAGAACCACTCCATGTGGGTGGCAGTACCCTAACCAAGCTGGGCCTGGGCCCTGCCCAGCGCTCCCGCCAGCCCTCGTGGATCTGACTGCCCTCCAGGCAGTGTTCCGCCATGGGGCTGCTCATTCTGCTCAACCCAAGGAGACTGGGTCATGGGCACAAAGTCAGTCAACAGAGAGGGCCACTGCCACCGCAGCCTCAAGAAACTGGGAGAAAGGAGGGAAGGAGGCAAGGGAGGAGGAAAGAGGGCTTTGCATCCTGAGGGCAGACAGGAAGCCTGTCTGCAGCCAGCTGCCCTGATCCAGGCCTTCCTCCCACTGGACCTCATTCCTTCTTTTATCAAAGTGCTTGCCTACTAAAATGTTTAGTGAGTTTTCATTTTGGGGGGGGCTGTTGCTGGGGCTCAAACTCAGGGCTTGGCACTTGCTAGGCAAGTGCTGCACCACTGAGCTAAATCCTCAACTCCAAGTTTTCATTTTAATCAATGAAGTATTTTAATTGCAAGAAGCATACACATAGTGTAAAATGGTAAGTAAAGACAAAGAGACACACCCGAGCCAGCAGTGCCCAGCCCACCTCCCCACACCCCACCAGCTCCCCAGAGCTGTATGTCCACACCCTCAGGGGATTCAACTGGCCTCTCAACTCCAGTTTCTACAGCAACCTCCTGATTTGTCCACCTGCAGTATCAGTGGTTCATTTCCTAGGATGGGTGATTCGGGGTTAGTGCTCTGCCTCTTCCCATGGACGTTCTGCTGCACATCCCTATGAAGTCAACACTCGGTCTTGTGACCCCATAACCACTGACCCCTGCTGAGCCACTCAGGCCAGATTACATGTCCTTTCCCAAAGAAAGCTTTCTGCAGTGTATGAGTCCCTCACTTGAAATCTACCACTTCATTCCCAGCAATGACCCTGAAGCTCTCTCAATCAGCCCTTCTGCAGTACCCTGTGGCTGCTGGAGGGAATCAGGGATTCCTGCTCCCTCCTGCTGCAGCTCTCCGGCCTCCTCCCAGCTGCTCTTCACTGCTTCTCTCGGCTGTGGCTCCTTCTCCTGGATCCTGCATTTCCTTTTTTCTTGTTTTGCCTCAGCACAGCCTCTTGCTTCCTCCTAAGAAAGCATGTGAGGATAAAATATTTCAAGATTCTGCATGTCTGAAAATTGCTTTTACCCTCACACACAATTAACAATTCGGCTGTGTATAGGATCTTAGATTGAAAACTACAGTTGGATTTTTGAAGGTTTTGCTTCTCTTCTAGCAGCCCTCCCTTTGTATATTTCTCTCTTTCTTGTGTTTTTGGGGCGGTGGTGGTGCTGGGGATCAAACTCAGGGCCTTGAGCTTGTTAGGCAAAGCACTCTACAACTTGAGCAAAATCCCCAACCCCTACCTTGTCTTTTTGAGGTAGGGTGTCATTATACAGTTCAGGCTGGCCTTGAACTCACAATTCTCCTGCCTCAACCACTCGGGTGCTAGGACTAGAGGCATGGACCACTGCGCCCAGCTCGTCCCTTCTTATGTGCGGTCCTTTGCCCATGACCTGGCCCCCAGTCCCTGAGGGTCCTTCCTGAGGTTCCCAGTAGGAGGGCCCCCTACCTGCCTCTGTCACAGGCTGGGGAAGGGCAGGAAGCTCAGGGTGTGAGCTTCATGTCCGTGTCCTGGGTCTCCTGCTCCTGGGGGCTTAAGCTGCTCCTGTCCAGGCTTTAACAACCCCGTCTCCTCCCCTCCTGCCACCCTGGCTGTGTGCAGCCTTAGCCTGGCAGCTGTCCTGGGTCCCGAGGGCAACGTGGCTCTGCTCTTACAGGTAATCCATGAGCGCCCAGCCTCAGCCCCCCACCCACCCGCGCCTGTGCTTCCTGTGCCTCGGTGTCACAGACGTCACTGTTCTGTCCAGTGTGATTTTCATGAGAAGTGACAAGAGCCCTTTCCCCACCTGCATGGCCCTTGTCTGGCATAAATCTGCCTCCCCTCCCAGCCAGTCTCCTTCCCTGCAGGGCTGGCGTCAGGAACGTGAAAGACAGGCAAGAAGAAATGACTGCTGAAAATGTCCCAGAGCATTCAGGTCTGCTCTTACCTGCTTGGTTCTATTTGTCTAACCTGGTCAAATTCCTCCTCCACCATTCGTGACTCTCAGTCCAGCCCCCACGCCCCAGGCCCGCATCCACACCTCTCTGCTCTCCATAGGCCCGGAGGAGGTCCAGGCTTCCACCCTCCTTTGCCAACATCTTGGCAAAGGTCTGCCTTACAGAAGGCGCTGGGCAGCCTGGCTGGAGGCTGTGGGACAGAGGCCCGTGCTGGGGGACTTATTAGCCCTTGGCCTCTTCCCTCTCCTCCTTGTTCCCTGCAGTCCTCCTCACAAACTGCATTTCCTGTAAGGAAAACTGCTCCTGTAACTGATGGCCACCACCTCGGTGGCTCAAAACAGCACCACTCTGTTACCATACGGCTCTGCAGGTCATGACATGTCTCACGGGGCACAAATCAAGGTGCTAGCAGGTTCCAGAGAGGACCCCAGGCGGCCTGCATTTCTCAGGGTCCTCCCTCTATCTTCACAGCCAATGCAACAGGTAAGCCCCTCTCCCGTCATCCTCCACTTCTCTTCCATGTTTAAATACCGTCATGATTACACTGTCCCTCTCCAGATACTCCAGGACAGTTTTACCTGCAAACCTGATTCCCATTTGCCATGCAAAATAACATCATCACAGATTCATGGACACCCTGACAGGCCTCTACCCTGCTGACCAAACACAGAAACATTCTTGTGGTCTTTGGGACTATTGCCAAGGGCCATCTCTCCTCTTTTCCACCACAGACACTTGTACTTAGGGCCCTTAGCACTTTGGAAGACAGGGCACAAGGCAGTCTTGTAGCCTCACTCCTCAGGAAATAGTCTCTGTGAGGGCTGATGTGACCAGCCCACATGACCAGCCTACTACTTCCACAAAGTCTTTTATCCAATAGTTTTGGATCAATTTATGGTTTTTACTTGAATAGTTATGATAGTGGCACAACAGTTGTGTTGCTCAGCTCAGCATTACTGTTACCAATTTAACTGAGATGATCAATTTAAACAAGAGAAAGGTTCCCTTCAGCTCATGGTTTTGGGGGCTCCAGTCCATGGTCACTTGGCTTTGCTGCTTTCAGCCTGCAGCAGAACAGCACCTGACAGCAGAAGCCTATGGAGGAGGCCTGTTTTGCACACAGTGGTCAGGAGAGAGAAAGATGAGAGGCTGGGGCCCCAAACTGCCCCACAAGAGCACACTTCGTGACCTTACTTCCTCCCACTAGATCCCACCGCCACCAAGCTCGGGCCCAGAGGGATGGTTTGTCCTCTGGTGTTGCCCTGTAAGGACAGCTTTCCTTTCCATCAACTCCTTTTATTCCTGAATTTAGAGTCTTTCTTTTGAAAATTTGATATTTTATTCATTATTCATTTTATTGCCCAAACTAGGTATTCTAGATCAGGCTAGCCAGAGCCTCTTCGTGCTGGCTCCTCAGTTGTATGTTGATTCCACAGCCCCCCCATTTTGAACACTTCTTATTTCTTCATGAATGAGGTGCTGTTCCAGGTTCACCCTGAAAATCTCCCGCCTTGGCCTTGGAACCACCCAGTTTTCAAGGAGCGCTGGCTTCTTCCAATTAGGGACGGTGTTTAGAAACCAAGATCGAGGCCAAGGAACACCCCGTTACTGAAGGGTCTTCACTTGCAGTGTTCCTCAGTGTCCAGAGCCAGGGGATGGGTATTTTTAAAAAGCCTGGAGTGTATGTCTCATCAACTCTTCAAATCTGGAACCAACACCCCAGGGCCCGCCTCCTCTTTCTGCATCCCTTTTCCTCCAGCGAGAACCCAGTTCCTGACAACATCAACACTCATTCGCAAAGCTCACGACGCAACAACAGTCTGAAATCACTGTGGAGTTCTAAGGCTGAGAACAAGCCTGCTGAGTGGCAGGCGAGATCTGTCCCTTCAGATACACCCCGTGGACAATGGACAGCGTACGACGTTCAAGGTTACCTTGATTAAAATCTTAAATGTTTTATTTTGGAAAGACTGTAGGTTCCCAGGACACATTTTTTTGCGTGAAACCTTTCCCAAGAATAACGCTGAGGGCACCACATGCTTTCATCCTGTTCCACAGCTCCCCAGTTTCATGCAGTTCTCTGGGTAGGGAACAGTGTTGTTTTGTTTTGGTTTTGGTTTTGGTTTTTTGAGACAGGGTCTCGCTATGTAACCCTGGCTGGTCTCTAACTCGCAGTGATCCTCCTGCCTCAGCCTCCCGAGTGCTGGGATTACAAGTGTGCACCACCATGCCCAGCTGCTGGGAACATTTTGAGTAACTATAGAGTAATTCTTGGAACCAGGATGCTGACATGGACATAATCCACCAATCCCGTATCCCACTCAGATTCTACCGCTTTCCATGCACTCACTTTTTTTTTCTTTTGACTGGGGATTAAACCCAGGGACTCGTGCACGCCAAGCAGGTACAGTCTGATGAATTTTACCACATGCACAGATTCGTGTAATCAAGACACAGACAGCGTCAGCACCAAGAACCCCTTGTGCTTTCTTCTAACAATTCACTCGCCTTCTCTCCCTCTACACTTCCCTAGCCCCTGGCAACCACTCTATCCCCCATCTCTATAATTTTGTCATTTTAGGAATGTTATAGAAACGGAGCCACACAATACTTAACAATTTGGAATAGACATTTTTCACTCAACACAATTCTCTGAGGACACATCCAAGATTCATCACGTATCACTAGTCCATTCTTTTTTATGGCAGGGTAGTATTCCGTGCTAAAGATGCACTGTCCTTTGTTAATGACATGCCTGGTGAAGAACATCTGGGTTGTTTCTAGTATTTGGCTACTATGAATAAAGCTGCTATGAATGTTCTTTTTCTGTAAACATAAGTTTCCACTCGTCTGGGATAAATGCCAATGAGTATAACTGTTGGGTCATATGGTAATTTAGGTTTACAGGAAGCTGCCAAATTATTTCCAAAGTGGTGTATTATGTCACATTCCCAGGAGCAATGCAGAGTGACCCAGTTTCCCTACATCCTCACCAGTATTTGTTGGTGTCATCCTTCATTATGTGAGCTATCCTGATGTGATGTTTACTTTGCATTTTCCCTAATAACTAATGATGCTGAATGTGCTTTCACTTGCTTGTTTGCCACTGTGTATGTCCTTGGTTAACTTTCCTAATTGGTTGACTGTTTTTATCTTTTTTAGTTTTTTATAACTGCCAAATTTAGAGAGTTCTTTGCTATATTCTGAATTCTAGTCCTTTGATATGTAGTTTGCAAATATTTTCTTCCAATCTGTAGCTTCTCTCTATTCCCTGCAAAGGGTCTTTCAGAGAATGAAAGTGTTTATTTTGATGAGGTCCATGGTCTGATGGATCATGCTTTTGGTGTTTTCATTTCGGTCTCCAAATGTTCAGTGCAACTGATTTGGGTGTGCTGATCTTACATCCTGTGACCTGTATTGACTCATTTATTACTTCTAGGACTTGTTCGATTTTTTGAGTTTTTGGATTTTCTACATAGAAGACCACATCACAGGGACAGCTTTATTTCTTCTTTTCTAATCCATATACCTTAAATTTTTCTTATCTTACTGCAGTGGCTAGAACTTCCAGGTCCCTGCTATTTATGAGTGGTGAGGGTAGAATCCTTGTCTTATTCTTGACCATGGTGGGAAGCTTTTGGTATTTCACCATCAAGCATGAGGTTATAACAGGTGATTCTTTAAAATTAGGGAATTTAAAGAAGCACCCATTGTCCTGACTCATTTTTCAAACCTATTCTCTTTATTTTTTCCTGCTTTCCAGCTTCGTCTCGCACTGGAAGCAGGAATGCCCCAGACTCCCAAGCCCCGCAACCCGTGGGACCTGCAGAACCAGGTTTGCAACAGGCCTGTGTGCACAGCTGGGTCTGCAGGACTCTGCGCCCTCCTTTTGTTCTTCTAGATGACTGGAAGAGGTTGTCTGCACCAGCCTCAGTTCTGTGCTTGCATCATTACTGCTTCCCTCTGTGCTACCTGGGCAACTTCTAGAGGCTGCAGATGGCTGCAGGACCTGCTATCCCGTCGGGCTTCTGCCCAGGACCTGGTCAGTGGTCTATGCACTTCTCTACATAGTCTTCAGTAAGTACAGACAATCCCTCCCATTCTTAATGTGGGAGGTTTTCCCCTCAGTCATGAATGGGCGCTCATTTTCATCTACTGCCTTTTCTGTATCCATTAACTGTATGCTTTCTTTGAGCTTCAGACGTGATAGAGAACCCTGACTGATATTCAAACGCTGAACCAGCTCTGCTGACCTGGAATAAACCTCACTTTATACACACATGGGATATAACTGTTTTTAAGGACTGCTAGATTTGCTTTGCAAATATTTTGCTGAGAATTTCTGTGACTAAGTTCATGAGAGATATCGCTCTGTAACTTTTGCCTCTGTCTGGATTTGGGATCGGTAACAATGGCCTCATAAAATGAGTCGGGAAGTACTCCCCCAGCAGGTGCCGGGGCTTGGGGGGCTGGGGCATGCTTGCTTCCTGCGCAAGACGAAGCTGGAAAGCAGGAAAAAATAAAGAGAATAGGTTTGAAAAATGAGTCAGGACAATGGGTACTTCTTTAAATTCCCTTTCTGGAAGAGACTGTGCAAAAACTCAGAACTCTGGCTGGATTCACATATTTGATATGCTGATTTCAGTTCTTTTACAAGAGTCAAGCTTTGTTTTACGGCTCAGGATATAGTCCATCTTGGTGAATATCCATGGATGCTTGAAAAAATACATGTACTCTACTCTTGCTAGACGGACTGGGCTATGTCAGTTAGATCCTGTTCACTGTGTCATTTAGATCTTTCATATCCTTGCTGATTTTCTATATAGTAATGTTGGTTACTGAGAAGGGGGTCCCGCAGTACCCAACTATTCTTTTTAATTCATGTATTTCTCTTTTAGACCTATCAGTTTTTGCTTCATGTATTTTGAGACTGGTGTTTGGTACATACACATTTAGGACTGTTGAGTTTTCCTGTGGATTGACACTCTTCTGCTTATGTAATATCCCTCTTAGTCTCTAGCAATTTTCTTTGTTCTGAAGTACTTTTATGTTCATACAGCCACTCCTGCATCTTTTGCATTAATGTTTGTGTGGTCTGTTCCTTTTTTTCTGTTTTGTTTTAACATGCTTTCACTTTTGACCTACTTAAGTACTTGAATTTGAACTGAGACAGTGTATAGTTGAGTCACATGTTTTTGTTAGTTGGCTAGTCTGTATGTTTTAAATTCACTCTGGCAGTAATGGCCTTAAAAGGCACTTAAAATAGATATATTTTGACCATTTACCTATAAAGTAATTGTTGATACTTCAGTCTACCATCTTATTATAAGTTTTCTGTTTGTTTCTCTAGTTCCCATTCCGTTTCTCTTCTTGTCTTCCTGTGCGTTAAGCAGCTCGTAGGATACCATGTTGGCTTACTGAAAGTGTTTTGGAGTACATGGTTTCATATCATTTCCTTTGTGGCTGGATTGGGCGTCGTCACACACATGTCACTTATCATCATCTACCAGTGTCACACTCACTTCTCAGAGTGAAGCGTGGACACCTTGCCTGCCCTGAGATCCTTTACCTTCTCCACTCCTCTACCTTTCCCTACCGACTGAGCCCTGTATCAGATAGTGTTGGACTTTGCTTCAAACATCAAATCTGATTATTAAATTTGAGAGAAGAAGGATAATCTGCTGCACTTATCCACAGTTTTGCTTTCTCCGTTGTTCCTTCTTGCTTGTGGATTCTCCTAGGTTATACCTTTCATCATACTTGCTTTTACCATTTTTTAAACTTTTATTAGTACATGTCTGCAGTACATAATGATTACATTCGCTGTAGCGGATTGGTGCCTGTGCATAACACGTTTCAGTTTTCTTTTTCTCCCCTCACTCCACCCCCTTTTATTTTTCCAGGATCAGATTCATTCATTTATCCAATATGACCTTATAAAGCTAGTTAGCATACATACAGATTGAAAACCAAACTAACAGGCCAATGTCACCATTCTTGAAGGATAAGTTGGCTAGCCACAAATTCTCTTAGTTTTCTGTTATAGGAGAATGCTTTTATTGCTTCTTCATTTATGAAAGATAACTTTTTTCTTCCTAATCATTTTTATTATAATTATTAGAGTGTAGTAATTATACAAATTAATTGGCTTCATTGTGACACTGTGACATTTCCACAATGTGCTCTGATCATTTGCCCTTCCTACTACACTCTCTTATTCCTCCTTCTTTGTAGTCCTGTTCCCTTTCTCTAATAGGCCACGTCTACTTTCTTCTTCTTTATCCCCCGGGTTCCACATATGAGGGGAAACACATGCCTGTCAGAGCCTGGCTTATTTTGCTTCACATTTTCCTCCAGTTCCATCCATTTCCCTGCAAATGACATGATTTCATTCTTGATGGCTGAATAATACTCCATTGTGTACATACGCCATATTTTCTCTATCCACTCATCTGTAGTTGGGCATCTAGGCTGATTCCATAAGCAGGTATCAAGAACAGTGCGACAAAAACATGAGCATGCGGGTATGTCTTTTGTGTGCTAACTTCGATTCCTTCTGCTATATACCCTCAAAAGACACAGCTGGATCATGGGATAGTACTATTTTTAGTTTGTTGAGGGCCCTCCATACTGTTTTTCATACTGGCTGTACAATTTACATGCCCATCACTAAGAGACCTTTTCTTCTCGTGCATGAAGGAAACCTTTGCGGAATGTAGAACTCGCGGTTGACAGAGTATTTTTCAGCACTTGAAAAATGTACCACTTCTGGCCTCCGTGGTTTGAAAGGAGACATCTACCACCATTCAAATTTTCTTTGTTTTTAGTTCTCAGAAGTTTAGATGTTGTATTTCAATGTGGTTTTCTTTGGGTTTATCTTATTTGGGTTTCCTCAGCTTTTAGAATTAGATCCTTTACTGCACTACTTTGGTCTGCTTGGTTCATCTGCTGCTTGGTTCCCTGCTGGTGCTGCTGGGGACTGGCGGTAGAAAATACCTCCCCTGTTTGCAGGGACAAGAAGTGCTTCCTTGCCAGCTGCTTGGTGTGTGTGTGTGTGTGTGTGTGTGTGTGTGTGCAGGGGGTTGCTTCTGGGCAACTCACTGTGGGAGGATGTCCCCTGCTGTGCCTCCAGGTGAGAAAGAATTCTCTTTCTGGCCATGTTTCCAGGCCAGAGCTTTCTAGCTGCCCTGGGCCTCGAGACAGGAAGGAAGCCTCCGATCTGTGGGAACAGAGGATTTTTCTGGCTCCCTTTTGTCCCCTTTGCTAGGCCCTCCTGGTCTTGTCAGCAGCCTTCAATCCACCAGAGCACAGGTACACCTGTGTCACGCCTGCGACTAGCCGGAGCAGGGGTCAGGGGATACTTGCGCTGCTGCTCTCCCTGCGGTTCTTGGGTCCCTGGCAGTCTGCCTTCCTCCTCCCACCCTGAAGAGCTCTCCGTCGGGTGTCTCGGCATTTCCAGGGCTTGTGGCTGTGCTCAGTGGGAAGGAGCAGACAGAGATGGGTCCAGCCATCCTGCTGGGACCAGAAGCCTGCTTAATTTAAGCTTTTTCCTTGTGTGTGGTTATGATATCTACCTGATAGACAATTGTGTTCATTTATTTGATTGTATTCATTTGACTTCATCTTTGTTGACTTGATTTTTTAATAAACAAAACATCGACATGGCCCAAAGGTGAAACTATCTACTCCTAGAAGTGCCGTCCCGTCCCTGTCCTTCCAATTTCCTCGCTATGGGTAAAATTTCATTAGTTACTGGTTCATCCTTCCTGCATTGCTTTTTGAAAAATAAGCAGACTCATGCACTTTCATCTTTCCTCCCTTATTTTTTTTTAGCAAAGGCACATTTTGGCCTCCAAATATCAGCTAGCCCTTGATAATTCACAGCCCAGCAACTTAAAGTCTTCAAAATCTGGATGTTTCTCCTACCGAAAGTCCTCCGGATGCTTCTCGACTTCCATTTAAACCTTGTCCCTCCATTCTGCTCACATTCCTCAGTTTGTTGAGTCATTTGGCTGTATTCCCCTTTTCAAGTTTTATTGATGCAGGTTTTTTTTCAGGCTTTCCTCATAATTCATATTCTTCATTCAATCATTTACATATCTGACAGTCAATCTCCAAGAAAAAAAGGCACCTGTGTACCTTAATGGAATAAATACATCCGGTTAGAGTCCGCTGTGAAAAGCGTTTCTCCCCATGTGTGCAGTTCCGTCCACTCGGGGACGAGTGGTCAGAGGACGTGATAATGCCACATTCAAACATGCTGCTTACGTTGTCAAGATCATGTGTGTATGCGAGATGTGAGATCTTTTTAATAAAACACTGCAGACAAAACATAAAATGTTAACAATGCTACTTCACCATCCTTTTTGAAATGTCACAAAATACAAATACCACAAATGACAGCGCAACACTGCCACAGTTCTGGCAGGCTGTTCTGTTACCTCATGCCCAGTTCTCACGTACAGGCAAACATCCCTGCAGTTTTGGCAACTGACCTCACTTTCTTCTCACCAGACTCAAACAAGCTTCACACCAGTGCTCTCCCAAGCATCTCACCGCGGCTTTCATATCATCTGAACTCGGCAGGCCTCCTTCCAAGCACCCTCCTCCCCTCATAGGCCAGCAATGCCTCTTCTGAGTATGGGGTGGGGAAACTGGATCAGAAAGCAGGCTCGGGGCATGAGCTCATTCGCTCACTGATTCACACAGCAAACATTTCTTGAGTATTTACAAAGTAGCGAGCTCTATGAGCCAATGCTTACAAAATGCTTAGCACGAGTGTCTGGCACAGAGTAAGTATGCAATACATATCAGCTATTATTCTAGACCAGGCAAAGTCACTGGCTAATATCCAACAACCACTAGCGAATAGATTCTATAATATATACTATTTATTATGCCAAAAGCTGGTGTTCTCATTAGATGCCATTAGAAAATCGAAACTTCTTGCCAAGTCTGACCATTTTAACAAGAGACAATGAAATGACCTATATTCCTCCTGGAGGAGCAGCAGAAATCACAAGCGTCTACAGGTTTTCATGGTGACACTCCTTAGGGAGAATTCTGTGACAGTATATGAATTTCTTATGTTCCAAATGATCTCAAATGAAAACAAAATGTAGTGTACTGTTTTTTAGAAGTCCTTTCCTACACAGTAGAACTTGGGTAAATAACTTAACCTCCTCGGGCTTGAGTCTAGATCTGGGCTTGTGGAATTCTGACAACACTGAAACCCCTCCCGGCTGATTTGGGTTTCTTTAAAATAGCACAGACCAGGCCTGACAGTACACGCTGTGATCTGAGTTACTCAGAGGCCTCGGCTGGAGGATCTCAAATTCAAGCCCCAGACTGGGCAACTTAATGAGGTGAGACCTTGTCTCAAAACAAAAGAAGGGCTGGGGATACAGCTTGGAGAGTTCATACCAGCATGGAAAGCGGATTGATCATAGGATGTGGCAGCCAGCCCTGGGGCGCGGAGCCTCAGCACCACCAGGAGGGACCAGAGAGGCGATGGAGAACCCGACCAGGGCGGTATGGGGGAAAGACCTCGGATACGGACCCAGTAGGAACAGAGACCCCAAAGGCACAGCAGCTCAATGCTGCTGGTGCGAGAATGCGAGGTGGGGCTGGGGAGCTGTGAGGAGACAGCCAGATGGGGCTGTGGGCCCAGGGCTGGGAGGACATCACAAGTGACACAGCAGCAGACTATCCAGAGGAACACAATCTGGCCAGGGACCCTGACCAACGAGAGCGGTGTGTCCGATTCTGCTGCGGACCACTGCCACTTCTGAAGCCTTTCTAACTGCTCTTTTAAAAGGTAAACAAATCACAACCTCAACAGTGGAGGCAAGAATGAAGAGTTCGAAATGAGCCATCCTAAGTTTAAATCCTACTTCTGCCACTCACCAAGCAAGACATGCAGCCCTCGAGGGTCCCAAATTCCCAGAATAGGACAAGAACACATGCACCTGCTGCAAGCCCCCTTTGTGACCTGTGAGCAGGCACTGTACAAGTGTGAGCCACGGCTGGTGGTTGCACGCTGGCGGGAGACTATTAAGCCCACAGGCCTCTGGGAGGAGTTGTCTTACGTGTGTGGTGGGGGCGCTCCGCTGGGCCTGCAGAGGCCACAGAAGCAGCATGGACAGCCAGAAGGTCTTACAGCTGGGCTCCAGCTGGCCCCAGCCTTGGCTGACCAACCTGAACCCAGCCGAGCTGAACCGCCACCTGGCATCCTGAATGAGTGGCCACGGGGCAGCAGGGGACACTAACACACCTGGGCGTTTCTGACCGCAGACAACGAAGTCTTCCTTGCTTAGCTCCTGCTGTGCCAGCACCACTGGAGATGCCGGTGAGGCATGCACTGAATGATAGACTTCGAAGAACAGACCATGAAGCCAGGCGGGCAGAACTGCAGGTAAAAAGAGGAAAGGGGTGGACCAAAGCAACCAAGGTACCAAAGCAACCCCAGGCCTTCTGCAGGTGGCACAGGAGAGCCAACCACCAACAACAACAGGGCTTCTGTTTACTCTTGGGATACCCTATGTGCTCTGTAGCCAGGATGTCCAATGTGATGGGGGATGGCTACTGCAAATGCACAAGTCACCCAGGTGACGTGGACATCGAGACAGCCATGCCCAGGGAAGCAGCAGTAATGGCTGCTCAAGATCATGGGTCCCCAAGACCTGGCCAGGGGCTGAGAAACAGCAGCCCGTCTTTAGGCTCTGATGCTAAAATGCATCAAAGAGAAGAAACAAGGAGAGAAACTGGGAAGTCAGCAGTGCCCCTGACTCAGGCCAGTCCCAGCCTAGGGACAGCCAGTGTCCCCCAGCCACCCATCTGAAGAATCCTGTGTGGCCTCTCGCTGCTAGAGAGAGGGCTTCCAAAGAAGCCCGAGCCTGGGGAGAAAGCAAGCACACGTGACCTAAGAGTTTCGGAGTCCAAGGCAGGGAGCACGGGGGTCTCAGACCAGAGCACAGATCCCAGGATCTTCAACAGTTCTTCTCAGAGGGTTCTGAACCAGCACACCAGCATCACTGTGTGTGCTCTGCCACAGACTGGTTCCCAGGCCTCGACCTGGACTAGGGCCCTCGAGAGGGAACCTGCAATTTTGAGCCAGTGCGGCACCCAAAGGTGCTCTGCCTCAGTGCTACTGATGTTTGTGCTGGTGACTCTTTGTGTGTGTGGGGGGGTGCTGCCCTGGGCCCCACATGTGAACAGCAATGGCCCTGGCTCTGCCCACCAGGGGCCACCGTGCCCACTCCCAAGTCAAGATAACCCAAACTGTCTCCAGGTGTTGCCAGTATCCCCTGGGTGAGAGCTACTGCTCCATAAGATGGAGAGGACAGAGAGACATCTTTTAAAGTACATTTCTGAGAAATACAACTGTGGATTATCTCAGTAAGGGGAAGGGGAGCTTGCGAGCTGTCTTCAGCCCCTAAAGACTTGCAGTGGGCATAGTGCTGGGGGACAGGGCTCCCTTGGAGGGGCATGTCAGGTCCTCTTCGAGAAGGAGATCTGCAACTTGAAAAGGACAGAGGCCATCTCCAGCACTACCCCGAGCATCCCTGACACATGGGTTTCCACTGTGATCGGGCAGGGAGGGCCCACCAGGGAGTGGCCCAGGCCTGTGAGAAGAGGGTCAGGGAGGGCCCACCAGGGAGTGGCCCAGGCCTGTGAGAACAGGGTCAGGGAGGGAGCTGAGGCCCAGACACGTTGAGCCCCTTGGAAATGTTAAAGACTCCAAAGAAAATGCTTTTAAAATTGGATTAGGAGCGATAGGAACAAGAAGGAACAGGCCCATATTGGGGTGAAAGGTGTCCAGTTAACAGGAGATGGAGAGAAAGAACTACTAAACTCTCATTTGCTATCAAGGAGAATGATCTCCAGGCTGAAAAGAGGGAATCAAACACTGATATGAGGAAATTGAAATGCAAGGCGGGGAAGAAATTGTGAGAGAACATCTAGTCGCACTAAACGAATTCAAATCTCCCGATCCGGATGACTTGCGTCTCCGCTCAGAATTCACTCACAGAAGAGACAGGCTTGCTGTGGGCACTCTGAAGGATTCAGAGAAAATGAGAAGATGCCCAAGACAAGACCATATCCAATTTAGCAAAGTGGAGAGAAGACAGATTTTTTGCAAACTGCAGATTGGTAAGCCAGACACGGACCCCTGAGAGATATCTACAGTCTGGGCCCGCAGAAGGGCATCTCAGAGGCCCTTCCCGCCATCTGAACAAGATACAAACTGCTAGGGACATAGCAAAGGCCCCATGCCTGGGCCCCAAGCACCAGCCAGGCCCAGGACAGGGAGAGGCGGCTTCCTGGCCAGACAGACACACTGTAAGAGGCCTCAGGAAGCGCCGCCAGGCAGTGGTCCCTCATCAGGAGGACAACAGCACAGAGCCACCTGGCTCCATCAATCATCAAACCAAAACACAACATGATCTACTGTACTGCTTCCTGGGAGGAATGCCTGACAGAACTGGTATGGGGCACAGGGAAGAGACTCTTCGGTTCTGACAGGCCACACACAGGCAAGGCAGCAGGCGTGCCACACATGGCTCTAGGGTGGGAGCAGAGCCTGTGATCACCCTTCACTCAGTGCACAGTAAAGGACAGTTCCAACTGCCCACTGATGGGATGGACTACATGAGGAGGAAGAGGAAAGAAGACCACTGCATATCTGTCTACATCCCAGCAGGGCAGGCCTGGTCTGTAGTACCTCATTTGCCCTCAGCAGCAATCCATAAGGTACTTTCTAACCCTTAAGAATGAGGAGTCTGGTCTCAGAAAAGTTAGGCCAGTCCAGGTGTAAATATGGATCCAGGGTCCACCCGATCTCCGGGGTTCTAGTCAGTGGTGAGACAATCACCATTTTGGGGAAAGAATGGAAAACAGCCTGCGTCGGGTAAGCACTCCTTCACACGGGAGATTCTGACAATGACCAGGCTGAACAGGATTTCCAGAAGCAGGAATGTAACTGCTTAGTAATAAATAAGTACAAATTCAAAATACCTTTTTTTTTTTTTTTTGCTTACTGAATTGATAAAACAGAATAAAAATGGGGAAGGGAGAGTTTTTAAGCTTATCATAAACTATATACAGATTTTAAATAGCCAAATAACCAAAACATTTGGGAAGTGGAAGGGTGGCTGGAGACCAGGAGTTTGACCAGCCTGGCAACACAGCAAGACCCCATCTCAACATGTACATACGTAGATGCACACATACAATTTTAAATGCTAAAAACAATACCTATAAAGTTAAAAAAAAAAAAAAAGAAGACCAAGAAAACCCAGATCTATAATAAATATAATAACTAGTGGCTAAAAACACCAGATCAGGAAAACAAATTTATAATACAAATTCCAATTAGCAATGAAGACCTATAAATCCATTAGAAAATGACAGACCACCTAATAGGAAAATGGTCAAATGACATGAAGAGGCAACTGTAAAAATAAAGAATACAAGTGGCCAAAAAACTTATGAAAAGATGTTTAGCTATGTTAATTTTAAAATGCAGCCTTTCCTAAGGTGGAGAAATGCTGAGATAGTGCAGGTATAGGCTAAGGAACTCCAAAAGGCTTTTTGTTGGTATGTACTTCGAAGAGAAATCTGGATGTATTCGTTAGAATTAACCGTGAAAGACAGAGATCAGCCTTAAATGCCACCAACAGGAAAATGCCGGAGTCGGCACTGGTGACCCCTCTTCTAGTGTTCAGAGGCCTGATGTACAGTCTGCCAAGATGTACTGTGATGTGCAAGTAACAAAAATATGTGGCAAAACAAGCCACAACTCTGTGTGTCCCAGCGGTCTACATCTGAACTGCTCTAGCAAGGCTACTGTCCACAAAGGTGAGTCTGGAAGAACACACTGAGTAAGTGCTGCGATGCAGAGCCGCACTCCGCATGCCTTCCCAGTATTTTAACCTTTTGCAAACATGCTTTATTATTGTAATTAATTTGAGAAGTGAACAGGAAATTCTCAGCATGCAGAATTAAGGGAGACCAGCACCGTCACATCCCAGTGGTGCGCCGAGTGGGAGCCGCTACACCCCAGTGCATGGCCATCACTGTGCAACCAAAAGCCTTAGGGTGGGAGGACCTGTGGCCCAGTCATGGCAAGTCTAAGTCTAACATTCCTAAGAAATCAAGTCCAGGCAGCTATGATGATAACTAAAGTGGCATTTTTTTCCTAATAGGAAAAGCCTAAAGCATTGCAGGGCAATGATGAGCAACGGAGCTTGACAGCACATCCCCAAGCCAGGAGCAGGGCATGGCAAATTCAGTCCAGGTAGAGCTGACGTGGAGAGAAGGCTCGCAGTAGACTGAGTTTTAAAAAGAATGCTAAATGGCATGTGTGCTCATTAACCCATTATTGCAAATATTGTAATATTATGAATATTACCATAGCAGGTGCAAGTCTGGGCAGGGGCACATTAAGGCCAACAATGGCCACTTCTCTAAGTGGGGGCCGATTTGTACAACTTCATTTTATTCTTTGGCTTATCTGCATTTTTGCTTTCCTCCTACTGTTAACATATATTATTAAGAAATAAGTATAAGCAATTAAGACAAAAAAAAGAAGCAATGCTGCTCCGTGGCTCGATAGGCTCCAAGACAGCTGGGTAATTCCCATGACACCAAGCACCAAAGCAGGGTCTCTTAGGGGTCAGGAGGCTGGGCTCCTTGCCGGTACCAGGAGTACTCAGTTAAACCCCGAGAAGTGCCTCCATCTCCGCCCATCTACCCAAACCTGGGCTCTGTCACTGGCTGGTCCATGCTGCAATGTGGCCTAACTACAGAGTGGCCTAAGTGGTTCCACCAGGCGCTGAGCGGGACGCTGGAGACAGAAAAGAAAATGAGGTTAGGTCTAATCCACGATACTCCTGCCAAGGGGGCAGCAAGGAGTGGTCAGAGGAGGCTTCAGGGTAGGCAGTGCTTGTCGGGGGACCTCAAAGCTGACAGCGGGTGCTCCTGGAGAGCACACAGGTGAAGCCGGAAGGAATCTCAGTTCTGCCCTGATGCACGCAAAGCCACTGATGACCTCTGGAGGAAGCTCTCCTTCCATAAGTGAGGCCTAGTCACAGACAGACCATCCGGGAAAAAGAACATCAGTGGAGCAGCCAGTTTCCACTCAAGTGAGAGATTACTAATGAGCTGCCATTGTGAAAGGAGGACAAAAGCAGCACAGGGGACATTAGCTCAATGGTCACAGCGGAGGAGGGTGACAGGAATGCCCTTTTTATAGTCAGCCCCTGGAAAGGCCAAATGCTAATGCAGAATGCCTTTGTCAGCGCCCCATGACCAGTGCAAGCCGGGAAAGTACTTGGGGGTCCCTTGGTCAAGTGGAGCCGACCAATGTGCAAGGAAGGAGTGAGAAAGGAAGGAAAGGAAAAGGCCTTGGAGTAGCTATTTAATTAAAATTATTTGTTTAACTGAGTCTTCTCCAGCAGGGATAGGTGTAACCAGCACACATGATGGACAGGCACTTCTCGCTCTTCAACCCTAAGTACCTATTTAGGAGACTTAATGTGCTAGGGGGAAAAACCAACACACAATAACTCTGGAGCAGGAAGCACTGCATATTAATGCAGCTGTTGCCAGGAGTGGCACAGAAACCACTTCAAGAGGAGATACTGATTGAGCCTGGGCTTAAAAGGACTCTAGCAACAATAATGGAAGGAATGACATAAATCAGCAGCAGTGAACATCAACTTAACTGTGAGATTAGCCCTTGGCCTTACTTGACAATCTCCTCTCTCCTAACAAGGTATCTATCTGGCTTTCCCTGAAACATTTACCTTCACATCTCTGGACCAGGTTCGATGCAAAGAAGAAGAGAAAGGGGGATACAGAGTTTGGGGAACAAGTCATTGACATGGAAAAAACCTGCTCCAGAGATTTAATGCCAAAGAACTAACTGTAACTTGGTGACTTTGTTGGACCCTGGCTTATGCCAAAACCAAACAAAACCTCTCAAATTGTAGGAAAAGATATTTCTGAGGAAAGCAGAGGAATTAATATCAATTATCTGAGGTAAGATAATGCTACTGTAATTATGCAGGAAAATACCCACACATTTTACAGATGCATATGAAGAACGTAGTGAGAAATGTCATGGTCACTGGGATTTGCTTTGAAGTACTTAAGCAGAGAACAAAAGAAAAGAAAAAGGATAGGACAAATGTGGCAAAAGCATCCAGTCAGGGAGAAAGAGAAGTTTATGTGTCAATGTCCTGGTCTACTAACAGGAAACCCCACTGCAGTCCATTTCAGTAGCTGGCCCAGCGTAGTCCACTGGTGAGTAGCCAACTCCCTGAATCTAGCTTGCCAGGGTCTATGGCAAGCATCCCAAATCACTCAGGTGACAATTGCTACATCTCTCCAAGTTGGTGTCTTCATCTGTAAAACAGGGATGATGCTCCTGGCTCACAGGCTTGGCTGGGGCCATAACAAATTCTGCGATGCACTCAATACATGGGTCATTTTTGTAACAGGACTGAAGCAAATTTTCACCCAGTTAGGAGTTCACTATGAAGCACCTTCATAGTTCCCTGCAGCCGGGGCAAGTTGCTTGACTAGCGCTTTGCATGTGAGGCACTCTCAATAAATACTAGCTACTGGGAGCCAAGAAAACAAGCTTTGGAGACAAAGAGGTATGATTTGTTAGAAATACTGTATTAATTCGTTTAATTCCCAAAGTTACCCTAGGAGAACAGAACTGCTATTATACCTACCGAAGCAGATTTACGGAAGCAGATTCTGAAAAAGCCTGATTAAACGATGGACCTGGGGTTTAACAGGCCACAAAACCTCAGGCAGTTTCTTAACCTTTCTGAGTGTCTTTTCTTCACTTGTGCTAAATCTCCCCACTCCCATCATGAACCCTAACTGACGCAACGTAGGTACCGCACCTAGCAAGAGGAGGTATGCAGCCAGTAGAAGGGGTCCCTGGCTCAGACCTCTATCCCAGAGAAGACTAGCTGCCAAGAAAGGAAAGGGAGGCACAGCTCTCCAAAGGGGCACTGCCGTTTCTGCCCCCCTTACCTCTGCGATTACTGTGACAGAAATGAGATGATTTCTACAGACATGAGGTGAGACTGAGGTCAGGAAACAGATCTTTAGCAAGCACATCGGAAGCAAAACAAACAGCGATGCAGGGAAGGTGGGGTGGGGCAGTGGTGGTAGAGGTGGTGGAGTCAGCAGTGGTAGCGACTGTTCTGGTGGGAGTGGTGGTGAGGAAAAGGATGGTGGTGGTGGTGGTGGCGGCCATTGCAGAGGTGGGGGTGACGGTGGAGATGGTGGGTGGTGGAGGTACAAGTGGAGTTGATGGCAGAGGTGGGGGAAGCAGAGGAAATGGAGGTCATGGCAGATGGTATGGTGATGGAGGAGTGGAGATGGAAGTGGTGGGGGAGCTGCAGAAGGTGGAGGTGGTGGCAGCAGAGGTGGAGGAAGTCAAGGTTTAGATGTAAATGGAGAAGACAGAGGTGGAGGAAGCAGGAGCTGAGGGTGGGGTGACAATCTTTTGAGTGCTTACTGAGAGCTAGTATTAGACAAGCACTTAGTAGGAACTACTACATTTCCTCTTGTAATGACCCAAAGAAGCAGATCCTTTATAGATATGAAGGAAATGAAGTCTGTGAAAGCCCTAAACGTTTGGTTGATGCCATGATGCCTGCTATTTCAGGTGGGAAGCCAAGGTTCAAAAGCACCTGACTCCAGAGCCTGCGATCTTAACCACCATCCTCTCGCTGCAGTAGAAAAACTGTAGGGCTACAGGACAGAAAGCTGAGGAACTAGAGTCCTCACTTGATGATCACCTAGTTGTCTGACCTCCAGGGACAGCAGCAGCAAAGGCAGCTACCACTTATACAGGCTGTACAATAGACTAGGCTCCATGCTTCGTCCTTAATGATGCAAAGTGAAAATGTAATTGTAGTGTCCTCCTCGTGAAGATGCAGACCTCCAAGCCTGAGTGGCTTGAAGTGACTTGACCATCA
Organism: Hystrix cristata; assembly: GCA_004026905.1. Lineage (NCBI taxonomy): Eukaryota > Metazoa > Chordata > Mammalia > Rodentia > Hystricidae > Hystrix > Hystrix cristata. The sequence continues at coordinate 11,585 of PVJO010016984.1, read as the reverse complement.
CCATAAAGCCGGAAAGGAGCAAAGCCATAATGCAAACCAGGGCTCCCCTAGGTCTGAAAACCCAATGCTCACCACTATACCAATGATGTCTCAACCCTAACCTGCCTTGGAGCCATTTCTTACAAGTGAAGAGAAATGGCTTGGGGCCGTGGGTCTCAGTTTCTTTGCAGCTTCCCCTCACTCTGATTACTTATCAAAGGACAAGGGTCTGCGAGACAGGTATAGGAAGGCAGCCATACATCTCTAAGAAATACCCCATTTCATTCCCTACTTTTAGTACATGAAGAGAGCATCATTTATAGTACTACCATTAGCAAAAAAGAGCCTCTCACAGAGTAACTAACGTCCTTCTTAACCCAACCTGGTAAAGAAGTTCTGGATTCAAATGTTTTCAAAAGCCTGTGGGTCTCAGGCCAGTCAGCTCAGCAGGTAAAACACGGTGATCTGGAGGCAGGCCCCCTCCTCGTGGTGGCTTTCTACTGTACTGTTTTTGGGTCACTGGCACCCGCTGCCTCCTCCGTCTTCCCACGCTCTGGCAGCTTCTCTCCGCGGGTGCAGGCGGCTCACACTGGGAATCACTGCCGCTCTGTCTCGCCTTCTCAATGGCAGGCCGGGTTCCGAATCGCTAGTGTCAGCTCTGAGCCTCCCCAACACCGCAGAAGTGCCTACTGGCTATGTCTGAGTGGCTGGAGGTCAGCCGTTCTTGTATAAGACATACAGCTCACTTGCCATGAGTCTGGAAACTCCTCCACATCCCAAGCTGCAGCACGATTCCTCTGAGCAGCCTTGCAGGTGGCGGTGGCCCTTCCACGGCATCCCCTCCTCGAACTCTGGCCAGTCTTCCGCTGAGTTCCCTCTCCAAGGAGCAGTAAGAATCCTCCTCCCATCAAACGCTCATGTCACTCCCCTTAACCTGCCAAGGTGCTCTCTTTGCTGAAGCTGCTTGGAAGAACGGCCCACATCTGTTTCTTCCATGTCCCTACATTCCCTGCTGACCCCGACCTACGACGCCAGCTCCCTGAGTAGAGCTCCCTCTTCTTTGCCACCCCCGGAGGAGGCCTGCTGTAGTCCTGCGGTCTCTGCCCGCCAGGCGGCATCTGACACTACCAACTGCCTTCTTTGAGCAGCTCCGGGGTGGCGCTCGGTGTACAGGAAGGAGCAGACTTGGGAGCTCCCCAGATCAGACTTCATCTATCAGGTGAAACACGGCTCCTGGCAGCTCATTCAGCCCGATCCTGAGTTTTTTTCATTTGTAAAACACGTGTAGTATAATCTACCTTGCAAGGCTGCTGCCAGGATTAGCAATAACTTACGTGAAGGGGCCTGGCGCACAGAACAGGCTCACAAACGCTGAGCGACTGTCTTCTCGTGGGACACGGAACTCCCTGCCTGACACTTCTCTACCATCTGCTGGTCATCTTTGCCCCCGTGCTCGCCACCTTCCCTGAGTGTTGTGGCCCATGTGAACCTTCTCTTTCTCTTAGAGGCACCATTATTTTCCTGGGCATTTAAAAGCAAATCTTTCCCCAGCTTTCAGTCCTTCCAGAACTTCCAATGTCACTCTCAATGAAGGCCACACTTGTCAGCCAGTTGGCCGGGCCCACCCAGCTCACACCACCCACTGCCACCCTTCACCAGAGTGTCAGGGTGAGACGGATCTCCGTCCAGAAGCCCCACCTTCCCACATTCTGCCCCTCGGGCTTCCCTGGGCACCCTGCTCATTCTCTACACACAGCTTCCCCCAAGAAGTCTCCTTGGCAAGCCTCCCTCCTCCCCTCCCAGAACCCACCATATCACTGTTTCCTGCTTCCAGACACACACTTTCCTCCGCTTATTCCTGCAAACATTTACTGAGCACCTACTCCATGCCAGACACTCTATTCCAGCCCTTGGTGATGAATCATCTCCTTTGAGTCAGCCTCACAAGGACTCTGTGCTCACAGACCTTCCCCGTCAGGAACAAGAGACAGCCACAGATGCCACTAAGCGCAAGGCAGCATGGTGCACACTGGATCCCTGACAGGGCACCAGCCCCAGGGAAGGACGGGAAGGGAGGCAGTGATGCTGCTGATGCAGTGAGACTCCACATCCTGCCCCCATCCTGCACCCAGCCCTGGGCCCACAGCACCTGGCCATGTTCTCAACCTGGCCATGTTCTCGGGACTCTTCTGGGGAGAGACACGTGGAACTGCACCCGCGGGAAGCAGGGCCCTCCGAAGTATAGGAACTCAGAGGAGACGAGGCCCTGGGGACAGGGCCCACACTATTCTGGCTGTGCATCTTTGGGTCAGGCCTTCACCTTCCCTGGCTTAGTGGGCCCCCATTACAGTGAGGAGGAAAGGTCAGGAGCTGCTGGAAGCACAGGCTTTGGGGGAAGGGCCCAAGCAGAGTCCGAGAGAACAGCAAGGGGGTGCAAAGCAGCACAGAGGGTGGCCCTGCTGCACCCCACTGCTTATGGAGTCTTGACACTGGCTGACAGGCCAGCGAAGAGCCCTAAGTGAATCCCCAGCAGCCGAGCACACCTGTAACCGTCACCCCACCCACTTGGCCCCCTCCCGTCATACTCCTCCCGGGGTCACCGTTATCTCATCTCTAACGCCAAAGATCTTTTCCATTATCCACAGGACCTCTTCTTTGTCTGCCCCTTTACCTACTGGTACATATGCAGGAGTCACAGACAGCACAGCCTGCAGCCAGAGACTGCTCATTCTTGTCCCAGTCGGGTGCCCCACTGTGACCACTGCTGGGACTCACCTCTCCTATGGTTGGTAGTGTGGGGCTATCACAAATGCAGCTGCCAGGGACATCCACAGCTTCTTCAGAGAGCCTCGGGACGTACTTCTGCTGTGTCTGGCTGCATCGGGCTCTTGGACAGTGGTTCTCCCTGGTGGCCGTGCCAGTGCATGCCCCACCAGCAGGGCCCGAGAGTCTACTTTGAGCCATGCTCGTGCTAGCCCTTGGTGTGTTCGTCTTTTCATTGAGGCCATTCTCCTAAGGGTGCCACGGCACCCTAGGTTGGTTGTGCTTCGTACTCCCTGGTGTGTAGTGAGGCTGAGCCCTTTCCACCTGTGCCTTGACCCCTGGACACCCTCTTGCAGGAAGACAAATTCCTGCACAAACTCCTCCTCCTCTAATTACCTGTCGTAGCTTCTGCTGGATGAGGAAGGGCCCTGTGAACCCAGAACCAGCAGGCTTTGCTGACTGCTGTCAGGACTCCGCACAGTCCCTCCTCAAGAATGCCCCAGGAGAAGCAGGGAGAGAAATGAGGAGAGAGGGCTGGCTGCTCAGAGGCAGTGCAGGCATGTGTGCACCCGAGAGGCGCAGCATGGGAGGCTCACATTCTGGGGGAAGAGATGCGATCCAGGAAGAACATGCACATTTCCAAGTTTCTCTCTTTCTGGATTCAGCCTTTGAAGCTAGCCCCAAGAAATCCCTTCTCTACTGCGCAGCTGCCAAGTTTGGAAAGAGTAAGACAAGGTCTTTCACAGAAGTAGCAGGTGCTCTGGTCACAGGGGCCAGCACACAGACGCCCCCTCTGCTGGTGTCCTAATCTGCACGTCTCCTTTCCCTTCCAGACCAGAGAGGTCTCATGAGGCAGGAACTACAACTGTCAGAACCACCTTTGTGCCTAGCAGTTGGCAGGCTTAAATCAACGGGGAATTAACGAATGGCGATGCACTTACTACAGAAGGGGAGGACGGAAATAACATTAGAGAAAACTGAGTGCTTATGTCAATCTTCTGACAGTTGCTGTAAACAAATTATCACTAATCTCAAAACAGCTCGCACATTAGTCTTAAAATCCCCACTTCAAAGGTAAGGAAACTGAGGCTGGAGCGTGCAAACAGCAAGCTCACAGTCCAGGCTGTCCCATTGTCACGGCAGAACACGAGTGAGGTCTGCCAGGCCCCAAGCACACTTGTCCCAACCACCCAACTGGGCTCCATGGCTGACCACAGAAGGGGAGGTCTCGGCCAGCCAGAGCAGTCAGCTCCGTGGGTGCCAGAGTCAACCTGGAGGTTCCTGCTGAAAGACAGTAAAGGCTCAAGTCACCCTTCGCCCAGGGGAGCTGATCCAGGCACGGTATGGGTAGAACCCACTCCTGGTTCTTCTGCTTCCTCCTGGAGTCACGAAGTGACATCAGAGCAAAGCTCTGAGGCCAGGTATCCAGTGGGGAGCAGCCAAGACAGAAAAGGCCCAGTGACCATGACTTGACGCGGGCAGGTGAGGGTTTCACCCTCCTGGTCCACGTGCCCAACCACAGAAGAAAGGGCCTTGTTCTCCGACTATTGCCTGTGTGAGCAGTGCCTGGTCCCTTGCCTCATGCACCCTGCCTGACGGGGGGTGGGGGACAGTGGGGAGCTCCTGGCAGGCATCAGAGAAAAGCCTGATAGCCCCACAGATGAGGCTTCCCCATCCTTGGGAGCAGGTGATTAGGCCAGGCATGCATACACACATGCACAACACAAGCTTATCCCTTCATCCAAAACTGAGATGCTGACGTAGAGCATGATCCCCAGTACTGCTGGAAACCAGGGAACTGTGCCAGCCCTCATGGGGCACCCAGCACCTGCCAACAGGTTTACAGATGTCGCTTCTTTTAACCTGCCATTGATTCTCTGCAGAAAGCACAAGTACCTCTCTGTTTTGCAGCTGAAGAAAACAGAGACATGACGGGGTACAGTGAGTGCAGAGGATGGCGATGCAGAGTGTGTGGAGTCCCCGGACTCTGTTGCCCAGGCACCGTGGGCTGAACTGCACTGTTGCCATCCCTCTGTGTGTCCAGGGCGTGCCCTCCACTGCCATGAGACCTACAGGGGGCTGGCATCCTCAGCACCTTACTGCTTTCCATGGGGAACGGAGGAAAACACTTCACTTAGACCATGCGGTGTGGGCGTGAGGAACAATTAACTCAGATAGATTATGAAGTATAGCAGCCCTACAAAACATGTTTTCCACACTCAGGAGTAACCATCTGGGGAATAAACAGTGGTACAAAAGGGTCAAGATGGTGCCTCTCCCTTGAACGGGATGCTGGGCTCTGTGCAGACTTCTCCTCGCTACAATAAGCAAGGGGGACCACATCCTACAGGCGAAGGGTGGTGACCTCCGGCCAGCCTGGACACTAGCTGTCCCCTCCCCGCCTGCTCTCCTCACCTGCGCACACACCCTGAGATGTCCTGGGTGGCCAAGGGTGATGGGCAGTGGGTGGAACTTCCTGTCAGTTTCTAAACTGAAAAGGAAACAGGGAAAAGGAAAGGAAAGGAGTGTGATGACTGGAAGGTCCTGCAGCTGCGCGAAGCTGGAAACGTCAAGGTCTGAGAGTGCGCAACAAACGGAAGCTCAATTGTACAAAAGCAACAGCTAATAAGAAAGATTGTTGGACACCGTGTTTTCCATCTTCCCAGCCATTACAAGGATAAAATTACCCATGGGAAAGATGGAGTACCTTTTTCGAAACTAATACAATTAAGCCTTATTATTCTGCTGCTTTTCTCCCTCTTTCTCTGGCTCCCCTGCAATCCGCACTGTTTCCTGTACCGATCTCGATTTCCTGGGGTGTGGAGGTGCTTTCCTTTTTTTATTATCACCAGCAAAATGCTGTGTTTAAGAGTCAGAAAGGAGATCGTGTTTTTGCACCTCCTTCTGGAAGCATCTAAAAACGGTTCACAAGCATGTAAGCGAAACTCCCATTTTTACCAAAGCTCACATCTGCATATGTAAGGAGCCCGGACTCCCCTTCACCAGGAGTGGGGCGGAACACATGATAAAGAAGGGCTCAGCCAGGAGAATTTCCTCTCCTTCTGCAAAGCAGAGGATTGGATTTAAGGAGGAGAACTGAAGTAGAGATGAGAGTGACAAGGGGAAAATAGATTTTAGAGGAGGAAAAATGCTGTGAGGCTATTTCCCTTCCACTCCAAACAGACACATGTACACAGCTTTCTAGCAGCCAAACCTGGAGACAGAATCACAAGAGGAGCACAGCAGGAGACCAAAGCACTGCACGCACAACCGAAAAAAAAAAAAAAATCCATGCCTGAGGAACATATGGGCAACTGTGATAATTAGAGCTGTGGCTGGTGGAATTTTTTTTACCCTTTTCCAGGATCTCAAATCACAATCTTTGCCATTACAGGATATAGTCAAACCTGTGCATGAGGCTGGCCTGAGAAACACCAGCTTATTAAGGCCACTCTGTGAGCTTGGTGGCTCCCGAGACCTCAGGGTGGCACAGCGAGTGCTTCAGGGGTCACACGCATCCCTTAATGGCTGTCCCTGCACACATGACAGAGGTGGACCAGTGGTGGCAATGGGGCAGGGAGAAACCTCCTGCCTGTCCCCACTGCCTGGAAATCCAGAAAGCTGCATTTCTGCAAGGCGCCACTGTGGCCCACCACGAGAGAAAACCCCTGTGGAAATCAAGCCCCCCAAGCAAACTGTCAGTTTCAAAGCTCCAAACTGTGACAAACGATTTGCGAAGATCTGCCTGCAATACGCGATGGCTCGGGTTGCTTGGCATGCTGTCTCAGGCAAGAGGGGAACGATTTTTTTTAAACCTCCCTGTCATTGTTTTAACCCATTTCCTGGGGGAAAAAACCCATCATGATCAACAAATTAAATACCCAAAAGTAAGCAAATAACCAGATGAATTTTCAGTGGTCATTGTGGCCATTAGGAGAAGGCATGATGATGTGTCTTTAAATCTCATTCATTTCAAAGGCTTATCCCTAGAAAAGTAGTGAGGGTGTAGCAGTACTGTACTTTGATCTTACTGACTCCCAAGAGAAAATCAGTAATCAACTTTAATGTATTTGTATAGCAAGACTTCACGTTATTATTATTTTTACCCGGTGCAGCTTAAGTAAAGTGAAAAAGGTAGACTGGGTCTCAGCATCGCCCTGTGGTGAAAGGGAATTTTTTTCTAAAACAACTATAGCAGAGCCAGCCACATTCAACAAACCCGGACCAATTAAAAACCAATTATCTCTGTGAATGCAACTTGTTGAAAGGCAGGGTCTCTGGTACCCGTTGCGGAACGAGGGAAGGAGGGTCCACGGGGTGACTGGCATCTGGGTGAGGGGGCCCTGGGCCCACAGCCTTCACGCTCCCACATGGTGGGGCCTGGCCCCCGGCGAGCAGCCACGCGGAGCCCTACCTTCCTCTCCACGCACCCCAGCTGCTCCTGAGGGAGCCCTGTCTGCGTGCTCTCCAGCTCCCTGGCCTAGCTGGAAGAGAACGAAGCCCCTGTTAGCCAGCAGCAGTGGTGCCGAACGGTGCTCTGCTCACAACACTCACGATAAGTGTCCCAATAATGAACTGAAAAACCTAGGATATGGCAGACCGTTCACAAGTGTTATGTTTAATTTTCACAACAACCCTTCAAGGTGGGTAATTATTAGAACCATTTTGTAGATGATAATCACTAACATTTATTGAACGCTTACTATCTGCCAAATCCTGCTCTATGTGCTTCCCACACATGATTTCCTCAGCTCTCTCCAACACTTCCAAAGGCAGGGAGATTATTATGATCCCCCATTACAGATGCAGAGGCAGATGCGATAGAGAGGCCAAGGGACTGCCCCACAGATCACAGCTATTTAGAGAGGCCAGGGGAGGCAGTGCCTGAAGTAGCTGTCTGCCTGGAGCCACACCACCAGGGAGTCTGTCTAGTCTCACGCTCTGAGTTGAGGGGGGATATATGCGCACAGTGAGAGAATCATACAGTCAGGGTTGCTGTTTGCTTAGCCCAGATGGGAAAGAGTGAATACAGGCAGAGAGCCCTCCCTCGAGTTCACAGGAGGAGGAGGAAGAGGGCTGAGCTGACCCAGGGAGGCAAACCGGAGCAGGCAGACCTAGGCTTGAGCCAGTCCCACCTCACCTAGCTGGGAGATCCTGAGTACTGGGCTCTGGGAGATGGTCGAGTACTGCTCCAGAGGAAATCATACCTATCCTCCCTGGATATGATATGTGAAGCTGGAGCAGAAGCATCCTCCCTGCGCCCCCAGACTGTCCAGAGGTTGAAAGAGATCTCAAAAGGCAGGGCCATGACAAGTCCACAAAGGTCATCAGCATCACAGCACAACAGGCACATACATCCACTTGCTGGACCCCAATGTCAGCAGCTCTGGGGCCTTCCCAGGACCAGGCCCCACGTCCCACCATCTCTGACGTCCATGTGAAGCCACAGCAGCGGTAGGCCCGAGAGCCCAGGACAGCCCTTGGTGCCTGTGGAGAGGAACCATAGCACCTGCTCGCCCTCTGCCCTGTCCTGGAGTTGAGTGTGCCTGAGTACTGCTCTAGGCTCCTGGTGGCACTTCATTCTCCTCACCCTCAATGGCACAGCTCGTCAACTACTGAGGCCGACTTGGAACCATGCTTTTCCTTTTAAGCTGTACTACAGTATCGGCACATGGGATTCAATCATTGAAAAATACAGTGGTGCCTTGGTTCATAAACCTAATTTGTTCCCTGATTTTGGAAAAGATGGCCACATTTGTGTTTGTGTGAGAAAGATAGCTGTGGGTTGTGTTTGTCACCCAATGCAGTTTGCAAACAAAAACAAAATTTTGCCAAATGCTTCTGTTTGCGAACCAAATTGTTTGCAAACAACAGCGTTGGTGAACTGAGGCACCACTGTACAAGGGAAGCACTCACATTTCTGAAAGCCTGCAAACTCCTGGGCAATGACACTTCTGCCAGCATGGAACCTTCTGGAAGCACCTGCAAGGTGGTCAGTAATGGGAGCTGACTGCATGGCCCGGGGGATGCCAGGCCAGTGGGGCAGAAACAGGCGGGAGCTCTCCTCCTCTTGTGTATTTTCCCTCACCTGCAGAGTGGGAAAATGCAGGAACTTGGCTTCCCAGATGCTGGAGTATATCTCAAAATGCCAAGAAGGCCCCTGGAAGGGCCCTGGCATGCTGACACTTCAGAAAGCTAAACACAAACAGTGTGACTGAGTGCTGGGGATCTCTCGCAGGATCTTTCAAAGCCTGATGCTGGGTCTGCTGTGTCCCAAGAATGCAAGCATGGCTAACCTGTGCGGGCCTCTCGGCAGCCCAGCACTTAACTCTGAAGAATCCCTGGTGCCATCAGAGGAGAAGCTCGTCGGATACAATTAAGCAGCCAGTACCAAGCATCTCCCAAGGCTCTGGACCTGCCATTTCTGGCCAGTAGTCCCAGCCAAGCAGGAAGCTGACATGTGAAGGCAAAATCAACACGAGGCTCTCTAGTCGCCATTCACGAGGAAGACTGGGGCAGAAGGGGCGAGGAGGCTGATCTGCACATTGCCCAGCATCCACCTGACAGCCTCTGACACTCCCTCTGGACAGAGGCTGCCGGGATGCCCAGCTCAGAGCTTCTGGGCTGTGCCTGTAACAGGATGTCTATGTCAGCAGCAGGATGCCCACTTCTCAGCACCTCCTGGGACCAGAGAGACTGCTCAGACACACAGCAACACTGAGGGCCTCAAGGCCTCCTTCCTACTCATGCCAGGGCAGGGGTAGGAGTGTGGGGGGCTGCCTGGAGAGGGGTGAGCCTGCCCCCACCAGCAGAAACTCCGACTTGCACACTGTGCTGAAGTCCTCGGCTTTCGTCACAAGTAAGCCAGTGAGGCAGCCAGCCTGAGGCTTCTGCTTCTGCACGACAAACCTCTGCCTTCCTGCACCACCCACTGCCGAGACTTGTAATAAACCCTCGTGGCTGATGATGGACAGGACATGGCCTGGAAAGAAGGGCTGCAGAGAGTGAATGTGAAACACCTGGGCGTCAGTGCCTGGCCCAGTGCAGGCGCTCAGTGACGTGGTGCCGATGGACGAAGCAGAGCCGCCCTACAAAGCCCCTCCATGGCCCACGCCCGCTTCCTGCCCTCACGAGCTCTGCCCACGACACTGGGGTGGAGGGCCGCGGGCAGGCTGCAGTGACTGACTCAGTAATTTATCAGCACGTTACTGAGTGTCCACCGTGAGACAGGCATCATTCTAAAGGGTTACAGATCCATCAAGGAAACTAGAGAGAAAGTCTCTGCTCTCTGAGCTTAGATCCCAGTGGGAGAGGCGAATGTGCGTGCATATAAATAAGACAATTTCAGAGAGTGATATGTGCTGGAGAGACCAAAAGACAGAATAACTCATGAGGTAGCAGGTTGCTATTTTGTCTAAGGAGATTTCCAAGAAAAGCTTCTGGGGAAAAAAATAAATTAAGTATGTTGGGTCTAATACAAAGACAAACCACCAGCATCGTGAAGACTGCGCAGTGGAGGACAGTCTTGGAGGGAAGTTGAAGGAACCTTCAGCGATTTCAGTGAAGGACCTCCTCCAGGCACAGCAGCACAGCGAGTTCACGCTTTGATGCATCCAGCTGCTCCAAACACGGAGCAGCGGTGGGGAGAAGCACACACCCGAAAGACATGGACAGGTTTACAAACAAGATGAAAGTGTCCAGCACAGAACAGAGATGCAAAGCAGGAGGTGGAGCTGAAGCCACAGGCCTGCTGGGCCCTGGGCCTGGAGCAGGCGGAGGCAGCTGAGACCTCTCTTTATACTGTGGGGCCTGAACAAAGCATGCTCCACAGAGCTGCGACCAGGCCAGGCAGCCGCCTGCAGCGCAGGGCCCTTCCAGGAGAAGACGCTGACACACAGTTCCTGCGGACCCCCACCTTCAGGGTCAGCTGTGGCTTCATGTGCTTAAACCTAGGCATCCAGGAGGCCACAGATCCAGCCCCAGACCACGAATGCACCTGGAGCCCCACTGATCCTGTTCTGCCTCCGCAGCATCCCCAGGACCAGGCAGAAACAGCTTCAGAAAGCACAGTCTGACCCAGCCCACCCTGGGTAAAGGTGTCCACAGCTAGAGAAGAGCCAGAGAGGGTAAAAAGGCCACACAGAAAGTGGGATGAAACAAAGCAACAGATGAAAACCAGCCTTTCCACTCAAAATGAGGCAGTGAACCAAATCTCAAATGTGCAGAGAAACATAAGTAGAAAGACTACCAGTAAAACCAGCAACTGAAATGTGAACCCACCCCGGTGAAACTGATTTTATGGGGCAATGACAAAGAATTCTGAAAACTTTGTATTGTGTAAAAATTTAAACATGAGGTAGAAGAATACAATAAAACCCCAGATGGTCATCACCAAGTTTCAACACTCGCATGCCAAGAAGCTAGTTCACCCCCACCCACCAACCGCCACCCTCCCTCGCCCAGGACCTCTCAGGTCATTGCATCTGCACAGACCTCAGCAGACTGCTCTAAAGGATAAGGATTCTTATTGAAGTAAAACATAGTGCTACTGCACATTTCTTTAAATTAACATTAATTACTTAATATCATCAACTATCCAGCCAGTATTATAATTTCCAAGTGATGAAGGATTTAAAATATGCTTGTTGTAGTTTTCTGAGGAATCTCCACACTGATTTCCACAGTGGTTGGACCAGTCTACATTCCCACCAACAGTGCAGGAGGGTTCCTTTTTCCCCGCAGCCCCGCCAGCACTTGTTATTGGTTGATTTCTTGATAATAGCTATTCTTTCTGGAGTGAGATGGTATCTTAGTGTTGTTTTGATCTGCATCTCTCGAATGAC
>PVJO010016983.1:0-40436 GCA_004026905.1 Hystrix cristata | reverse complement strand
TTCTTTCTTTCTTTCTTTCTTTTTTTCTTTCTTTCTTTCTTTCTTTCTTTCTTTCTTTCTTTCTTTCTTTCTTTTTCTTTCTTTCTTTCTTTCTTTCTTTCTTTCTTTCTTTCTTTCTTTCTTTCTTTCTTTTTTTCTTTCTTTCTTTCTTTCTTCTCTCCTTCCTTCCTTGCCTCCCCTTCTCCCTCCCTCCCTTTTCTTCCTTCCTTTCTTTTTTGTAAACAGATGATTTGGTTCTAAAATTTATTTGGAAAAAAATAAACAAAAATATATACCCAGGAAAATTCTGAAAAAGAAGAATTACAAGGAAACCAGAACTACCAGATAAAAAACATGCTGAACAGCCTTCATAAGCAAAACAAGGCACTATGTGGTCTTGATACATGAATGGAAAATGATCCATGTAAAAATGAAATTTTGGAAATAGACTGAAATACGCATGAGAACTTAAACAAAAGTGGTAGTACCTCAACTCATTGGAGACAAGATGAATTATTAAGTAATTATGGTTAATAAAACTGATTAACCACCTGGAAAAATAGATGTGTAAACCACCCTTTACCTCTGTATAAATTTCCGACAAATTGGCTGTTTAAATGTACAAATGAAAACAAAAGTACTAAAGAATGGTAGGAGAATTCTCCTATAATTTCAATGATAGTTAAAATGATTTCTAACGATCATTTTAGAAAAACAAAAAGCATAAAAATAAATTTGATTATATTTTAAAAATTCAGGATGGCAAAATATCATAATAAAAAATAAAGGCAAACTGGAGACGTGGTTCACTTGTAGAGTCCTTGGTTAGCACGTCAGAGACCTTAGGTTTGATCTTTAGTGCCACAAAAAGGGGGGGCGGTTTGGGGAAATGTTTTCCAATCAAAACAAAGGCTAATTTCTCTAACATAAAGAACCCTTACAGATCAATAAAAAGAAAACCACTAATGCCCTATGAAAAGGGCAAAGTTCATAATGAGTTAATGGAAAAAGATACACAAATGACTCTTAAACAAGTTAAAGAATATTCAACCTCATTAAAATAAGAAAGATGCAAACTGGCTACAATGAAGAAAACGATCCCCGCCCGCCATCCCGGCAGAGCTCCAGACTTTCCATCCAGCGCCCTCCTCCCCGTGAGCACCTCACTGCCTGGGGCTTACCCCACACTGGCAAAAACACAGGCGTATGAGATTATTCACTGCAGCCATCTTCTCAACAGCTTCAAATTAGAAACAGAATTAAGTGTTTCTGAAAGAAAGAACTTGCATTTGGAGGAAAACGGGTACAATGGCATCATTTAAAAATGCAGATGTTTTAAGGAGTGACTTGGAGAAAACCCAGGTGTCTACTAGTGTTTGTAATATGCTATCGTTCGTTTAGAAACAGAAAGATAAAACTATGTATATGCTTTACATGCCTAAAATATTTCTGGAAGGATATACAAAAATCTCATTACATTGCTCGTGATGAGATCAACAGGATGAAGAGAAGAGTCTCGAGTGGTAATCTTTCATATATTTTGAATTTTAACACAGGTGACCACATTGCCTCTTCCAAACACATAAATTTATGAAATATTCCTGCAGAATCACCTGTCTGGAGAGATGCAGTACATATCACTAAGAGAAAGGCTGAGAAGTCCTGCAGTAAGCAGTTTACTTAGCCCTGCATCCCAGGCATGCCTGGTCCCAAACTCTTCTCCCACCTCTGATCTGCCCCACCCTGTCGAGCTCCAGGCAGTGGGGAGCTCGGTCCCTGGGCTTCGCCTGGCCCAGCGCTGGAGCCCAGGAGTGTCCCTTCTGGATGGAGCCCCGTGTGAGGGAGTGACTGCCTGGAGCGAACCCTCAGGAGGACTCCAGTGTGGAGGAAACCAGCTGCCATCTCGGCCTCTGAGTAAGGCGCAGAGAAAATGGTCTTCCTCTTCTAATTCCCTCTTCTCCTACACAGGTTTGAATTCTCAGGAGCACGTTTTAAAAGGAAGTCAAATATGCATTTGAAAGAAGAATGTACATCTAGCCTCAGGCCACAGTAAATATTGTTGAACAATAAACACAACGTGACCAAGTAAGATAAAGTCCTCCTTTTTTATGTGATGACCCAAAATAAAAACTCCACATTGTGTTTCTGAGACTATCTCCATATTGACCTCCTCTATAGGGCAAGACTTCCGCGCAATTTACACACTTGATGTCCTCTGGCTATTCAGAAGTTAGCCCTTTTCAAAGCAGGCCTGAGCAGGGTCGCTCTTTGATGCTGTCTGCGCTGACTTCCACACGGATATGATTTGCACTGTGTGGAGAAGTCCACTCCAGGATAATCCCCCACATCATCCCTGGCCCTAAGTGAGAGCAGAGGTCAGAAGAAGAGACTTCGAGGCTGACGTTCAGTCATCTATATCAGGACTCTGGGACTGTCATTGTCCGGACTTCTTGTCTAAGAAAATTACCCTTAAAAAAGGGACCTAAAAAAGCAGTAACAGTGAAAATCTTGCAACAAGGAAAGAGTAACGAAAGAACCAACACTGTTTTCAGGGGTCACTAGAAAGTAAAGCCGGGTAACTACCTTACAAGTGGGCACCAGTGTGACACAGTGAAACTTTCTGGACGAGATTGCGAATGGTGAGGAGGGAGCAATGGTAGGAGCCCAGCTTAGGAACCCAGATTTTGCCACAGGGCTCAGAGACCATAGGAGAACTGTGGTTCTGGTCCTCCAGGGCAGAAGTTCTTGAATGTGTTCTGCTTTTTTGCTGGTCTGGGAGCCCCTTGGGGAGAAAAGGGACTAAGCGTGGTGTTATGGAGCTGTGTCCACGGTCCCCGGGACCTAGATGAGTCTACTGTTGGAAAGGAATGAAGAAAGTTTCTCCAGCGGTTCACCAAGCTGCCCTGACCCTCCAGGGCACTGCTGATCGGCATGGCGTGGTAGGAGGCAACGGAAGCCAGGGAGCGAGGCCGCCCATGGTGGCAGAGACCAGAAGCGACAGGGCAGAGACGCAGAGCCAGGACAGGGCACACAGAGGCGGGGAGAAAGGTCAAGCATTTGAATCCAATGGTGAGTGTCATCCTGGACTAACTCATTGGCAGCCCTTTCCCTGAACCTCCATTTTCTCATAAAGTGTCATGCTCATGCTCCACTCTCTCCTCAGTGGAAGGGGAAAGGCACGAACCTTGGAGCCAGACAGACATCAGTTCCAGTTCTGACTCTGCCACTCAGTAGTGTACGATCCTAGGTAAACTGTGTTGTCTCTTTAAGCCTCCGTTTTCTCATCCAGTTTTGGGGCTTGAGCGGCCCCTTTTTGAGCATCTGCCAAGTGTCCCACACCCGTGATCTCAATCGATCTCCAAAAGCACACACTGAGATAAGTATCTTTCCCCCTTTTGTATAGATGAGGAAATAGCCCAAGACAGACTAAGAAATCATACCAAACTAAGTGGCAGAATCTGGATTTTCACAGCCGGGTTGAAGCTGGCCCAACATCCAAGTTGTTTGCAACTCACAGCTCTGTCTTCACATGTCTGCTGCAATGTCTGAAGGAGGTGCTGTAATATTTATGCTGTTTGCTCTCTCTTTCCTGGAATCTGCTTGCCTTTATTCCTAATGTCTGCCTGGAATTCTACCTCCTTCCAGATGTGGGAGGGAGGAATTCTACCTCCTTCCCCACACCCCGTGTGCCCTTCCCCACACCCCAAGTGCTCCACCAATTGTGACCGGAATTCTGGTCCATCGTGGCCAGCTATGTCCTTTGCAGTTTTCCCGTGATTTCTCATTTCCCTTCGTGCATGCTTCTTTCTTGATCAACAGCATGGAGATTTCCCACATCTATGTTTTCCACTGCAGGAGCCTGCCCAGTGCCTTGTCGCCCCTGGATGAACTGAATTCGTTTAGTTCCTCCTCATTTCGCGAATGGAGAGCTGCAGAGAGAGCCCCTGGAACCTCTCCAGCTGCCTGACATAGGGACAATGGCCCCCAGTGAACCCTGGTTCTCTGGTTTTTCTGCCTGAGGCTCCAGTGACGGATCCCCTCACTTGTTCTCTGCCTCACAAGATTCATGGCTCCAATAGCCCCAGCAATAAATAACAACCCAGATGATTGTGTCTGGTAGCTAATTGACTGTAACACAGGCTACCAGCCTCTGGGGCAGCGCAGCATGCTCCTGGTAATTAATCACTCTCTTCCTAGCCTGGCTACTGGGCTATGTCAAATTGCAGAGCAATTAGGCACTTTCCGAGTGGGTTTCCCTGACTGGGTCTGAGAGGTGGAAAAATCCTGTTCCTGTAGCTTTCTGTAGGTTCTCAGAACCATATTGATTCTATGGGAAATCAACCATGACAGGCAGTGTGCTAAGTGCTGTGGGACCTGGCAGGACAAAGAAGAAATCATCTGTGCCTTGGTCTCCATAACTAAGTTAGAGGATGAGACGGATTGAAAGTATCGTTTGATCGGCAACATATGAAAGGTACGAATCCATTCCTATGAAATAAAGGGTGCGTTTTTATGGATAAATGGGAAAATTATCAACACGCAGTCAAGGAGTCGCAATGAAGTAGAGCAGCTGGTTTCAGAAATACGGATTCCCTACCACTACTGGATAGCTACTGAGTCGCAGTTTCTCAAGCGGCCAGAACCTCTGCGCTTGTAGAGTCCGGCGCCGACTGTGATTTAGAGCGGCTGCACAGCACTCACTCTGTGCTCGGAGAGTTCTGAGCTGCTCTTCCATAGATGGGGCCCTCCTGGGCCCTGAACCGTGCTGCCCGCCTTGTGCTGGGGGGAGAGGAGAGTGTCAAGCTCAAGCTGAGTCCCTTCGGAGTTGAAAGTTAGACGTTCTAGTGGATTAGGAGAGAGCCGGACCTGGATGGGAAACTGGATTCTGAGGCTGAGGAGCCCTTTGGTCGCTATGCACAATGAGAGAGAGATTACTTCTGTCCCTGAAAATGGGCCGTAGTCCTTGTGCTTTGTGAGACACGCTCTTTGCAGCAAGTTTCCTGAGAATTCTGATGTCCTTGTAAAGCGCCTCCATTAATTAAATTTGCTTGGGTGCACTTCCCTTTCTCCAGTCAACGCAATTTATGGGTAAGAGCGCTCAAAATTGGAGAGGCTTCCGAGACCAGTGATCCTAACCTCGCACTCAGAGCAGGATCTGTGCCTCCACCCCGCACTATGAGAAATTTCTTAACCTGTGTTTAGCAGAGTAGATCCTCCACAGGGCCCCTGGGCCTTACACCTTCTGAGGTAGAAAATTCAGTGCCGAAAACTCGGATGCTCTATTAAAAATTCCTTGTATTTTTTGGAGAGGGCGTGTGTAGGGAATCAAACTCAGGGCCTTTCACTTGCTAGGCAAGTGCTCTACCACTGAGCTAAATCCCCAGCCCCTAAGAAATTCCTTGTGATATGGGGCCCAAATCTTTCTCCCTACAGATGTGTGTCTCATTATCTGTGAAACCAGAAGACTGATTCCATCCCAGTTCACCATAAGAGTAAGCAAATATAAATACAATTCTCTAGATCTCCCCTCTCATCTTTTCTTCTCTGAGTTGAGTATCTGTTCCTTCTGTTATTATTCTGTTCCCTCCAATTTGCCACTGTTCCTTTTAAAGTATAACGTTCAAGGAATACCATCATCCCTGCTATCTTAGGCAAGATAAAATGCAGGTGCAGATGGCTATAGTTCTTTTAAATCTCCATTACCTTTCCTAACAATCCAGACAGATCTTATTCTTGTCCTATGACACAGAGTAAGGGAAAATAAATTCTGCGTGTCTTGTCCAAAGTCATACTGCTCCAAAGAAGTGAATCTAGGCTGTTAAGAACTGAATGTGTTCCTCCTCCACCAGATTCATATGTTGGCATCTAGTACCTCAGAATGTGATTGTATTTAGAAACACACCCATGAAAGAGGAAATAAAGGATAAATTAAGTCATGCGGATGGGCCCTAATCCAATATGGTGGGCATCCTTAGAATGAGAGGGGCATCAGACACAGACACGTGCCCAGGATGTGAAGACAGAGGTGGATGTCTGTTCTCTACAAGCCAAGGAGAGAGGCTGAAGAAGCCAGTACTGCCAACCCTGGACCTTGGACTTCTATCCTTCAGAAGTAGGAAGAAATACATTTCTGTTGTTTAAACCATGCGGTCTGTGGTGCTTTGTTACCGTGACATTGTTATGAGATTAAGCTCTGGAGTTAGGTTAATTGCTTTTCCCTCCAGGTTCAACTTTTTTGAGAGCATTGCTTGTTTGGTCGGGGCCTCAAGTTCGTCATTTATGATATTGTCAGAGTATTAGCTCATGAATAATGTGATATGTATGACACCCCCTGTCTTAATTACTTTTCTCTCGTTGCTGAGACAAAATACCAGACACCCAAAGTTAGAGGAAGAAAGGTTTATTTAGCTCACAGTTTGTAGAGGTTTCAGTCCACAGTCAGCTGGGTCCGAGGCAGGGTGGCATGGCAGACAGGCAGAAGGCAGCAAGGTAAGCAAAGGATGCAAGCGAGCAGCTAACTAGCTTCTTCCTGTATCTTATATTTTATCCAGGCTACCTGTCTTTAGGGCGGGCAGTACTCCTGCCCTTAATCCAGCGCCCTTAATCCTAGCATCACATCCTTGATCCCAGCAGAACTATGCCAAACCGATCAGTGGACTAATTTAGTAATCACACACTCTAGATCCAGCCACCTCTTACCACATAAGGCTTTGGGGGGACATCTAGACACCAACCATAACTCTCCCTACCACAGTTTTAGACACTTAGATTGCTCTCACCTCGTGCCTGACAATTGTTCTAAGCATCGTACAAACTACTCATTTGCTTCTCAGAGGCCCTCTCTGAGGTGGGTACAATTGTTACCCACTACCAGGTGGAGAAAGTGGAGAAAGTGAGCCTAAGAGATGCTGAGTGGTTTATACAAGGTAAATGCAGAGTACAGATCCGAACCCTAAATTCTTAACTCCAAAGTCTGCCTGCTAAACCACTAAACAGTGCTGCACTCAGTAGCTCTTTCTTCTTGGTAACATTTAGTGATATAAACTTGAGCAAGCTCCTTGGTCTCTCTGAATCTCAGCTTCTGTAGATTTTTTTTTTCTTTCAAAAGGGAAAGAGAACAAGAGATGGTAGAGTGGAAGAGGGAGAGGAGGGGAAGAAGATGTAAAAAGAATTGAGATATGGTATGTACATATGCCAAATCCTAAAGGTGAATGTAATCACTACATACTGCAAACATGTACTATAAAATTTTAAAAAATTATATGTATATAAAATATATATAATGTTCATATTATATACATTATATGTGTTCATTATATATAATATATACTATATATTATGTATACTATATCTTATACATATATATAAAAAATGAGAAACCACAGATACATGTTGTGAGCTAATGCCTGGAAACGATATAATAATAGGTACAATATACACTAGTACTCAAAAGATGAGAGTTCCCTCATCCTCTGTTTATCCCTCCTCCCCTCCCTCCCTCCATCCCATTAGATCGTTTCAAACTTCTTTGCGTAGTTGGAAGAACATCCCTAATGAGACAGCCAGGGATCTAGCACAAACCTGACCTAACTGGGCTAACTTTGCAGGTGCTTGTAACTCCCTTCTGCCTTCCTGGGCTGTGTGGTCACCCTGGACACTTGTTCTGGCTTCGAGGTGTTTTCAATATTCTATCCCTCCCTCACCAAGACTGGACCGCCCCCAAGGCCAACTTCGGTGGAAAATTTCTTCCAGTTCCAAAGGGCGTGTGTGTGTATTTACTACGTATCTGTTTAGAAGGAAATCTTCTGAAATGACTGGAATGCTCTTTCAAAACACTCTCGATTCTTACTTGTCGGATCAAATTTTCTTTTCCTGAGTCCACGCCCAAGTCTTTCAAAGTGGTTTTAATGTTGGCAGTTCACAAAGGCTCCCGGGGTCATCCACTGCGGCTGTTATGACTGCCGAGGCTTTGAGAGAAAGTCGAGCGGTGGAAACAACATTCTGGGCATACCGCCTGCTCCAGAGTCCGCCTCTCTGACCTGGTCGGAGAGCAGGCCGGTGGCAGATTTGGGGCATGACTGGATCACAGATAGAAATGTACTCAGCGGTGAACCTTCTCGTGTCCCTTCCCGCCCACTCCCCTCAAAGCAATATTCAGAAGACCTGGACTCCAGTGCCCTGGTGACCCTTACGAGAGCAGTGACCAGTGGAGGGGGCGTCAGACCACAGGCCCTGTGTTTCTACTGCTCAACTTTCCCTTGTGTCTAAGTAAACAGGCACAAGGGTGCTCTACTACAACTTTATACAAAAGCACACAGCAGGCTGGCCTCGGGGGCCATAGTTAAGTGACACTTAATTTAACTCGTAGCAAAATGCATCTTCCCTGCAGAAAGTCTATGAAAGGACAGAAACAAATAGAAGGAAGAAACAAACCTTTATCTCGGCTGTCAGAAACAAAGATTCCAGAATCGACCTGCCTGGATGGGGCTGGCAGGGACTTGAGCGAGTGCATGCTAACTTTCTGATCACAAGAAAGAATTATGATCATGTATTTCTTGCACAGTTAATGGGAGAATTAAATGAGGTGATCTAGGGAACAACTGAAACCTCGTCTCTTGGGTCAGCCTGCTCCAAAGAGATGCCAGAGTGGTGACTTCCATGACATTTGTTTTGCACGCTTTAGGATGCTGGGAATCCAGGATCAAGTTCCTGGCCGACCGGGGTCGGGTGAGGCCGCCTTCCCAGCTTGCATCTTCTCTCTGCCTCCTCCCACGGCAGAGGTAGTGGGAGGAAGCAAGCTTTCCAGGGTCTCCTCTACCCAGGCCATGTGCCAGGCAGCACTCCGTCATCGTAACGTCTCGCATGGCCCAAGCTCCTTATGGCAGGAGCCCATGTCAGAGTGAGAAGTGCAGGAAGCCAAGAGAGGCCGGGACCCACAGCCCTTCAGGAGGGCTGCCCCAAACCCAGGCCCCACCTCCTAGAGCGTCCCCAGCATTTCCAGTGCTGCCGCCCTGGGGACAAAGGCCTGAGTCACAGCGGATTCTTGGGTCTCAGACCGAACTCCAGCAGGCGCTGACGCCATCCACCATCAGGTCCCAGCTCCTTCCAGTGGCCTGCCCCCCAGCACACCCAGCAGGTTAGGATTCAACTTCCCAACCAGAAGAGGGAGGACACAGCTGCCAGCCACAGCGCCTGGCACGTACTCTGTGGTGGTAGCTATTGAGGGCAGCAGAGCCCTCCAGGTGAGTTTGAGCTCCGAGACGAGGAAGCCCGCGTTTGCAGCCAGCTGGCGACGTAGCACGATTATTTCAGATCCTCCCTTTAAAATTATTATTATTCATAAATCAATTTCCCATGCCCTAAAGCAGCCATTTCTTACACTTTGAAGTTTTTCCTTTCAGTAATTTCATGTAGTTGTGACCACACCCTAGCGTAGACAGCTGATTCTATTTGATGTTATGTGTTATCATGTTCCCATTTTATTAAGAGCCTTTTGCTGAATGGCCGTTTCATTTGCTCCGCGATAGTCTGTGGAATAAAGGTGCCTCGATTCCTTTCATGTTTGCTCCAACCCTGACACGTGGGTAGTTCTCAGCTTAAATTGTTCTTATTAATAATAGCCACATAAATGTCTTTGGGCAGCACGAGCTGCGTATTTTTGGATTCCTGCCTTAGGACAGCTTTTCCAGAAGGGGATTAGTGGGGCAAAAGGATATGCGCATTTTAAATTGCTGCATTTGTGCACTCAGGTTGTTTTCCAAAGTGAATGTGCCCACTTACAGCGTTCCCACAACACTCGCGTTCCCAACACACCAGTTTCCTTGTCTATCAAGTGTGGACCAGGCGTCTATCAGGTAGACCAGGAAGCCTGATACAGCTGTCACGAGGATGGAAACTGGAAACTGACTTGTGATGATCGTTGCAGTCATTTCTCTTTGGTGGCGGGATCTGATAGGCCCACGTGGCACCCGGAGTTAGGGATGGTACTGCGAACCTGAGCCTGCCCCTGGTGCAAACCGCCTCACTTCCGGTGTGATGAAGGTTGTGGTTCATTTTGCTCCTGGCCAGCCTTTCAGACTAAGCACAGTGTGCAACCGTCAGCCAGAGGCATCGCAGGACACACACCGGAGTTTAAGCGAAGCACTCTGTCTAAATCCCAGGACTGTGGGTAATTTGTTTGACCTTGGACAAGTCAATTCTCTGAACTTTGTTTTCATGACATTTAAAATAGGGATATTTCATGAAGCTTTTAGAATTCTTGGAGATCTCAAAAGAGATGATATATGTCAAAGTGCATATTAAATATCTAGCAAAAGGCCAAATAGTAGGTGTTCAAAGACAGATAATAAAATACAAGTATGCCAGACAAAACACCTAGCAATGGCACGCCACTTAGCAGCTGCTCAAAATTATTTGTTGACTCCGTTTCTGGAGTGAACATGTGCTTGTTGACCCAGAACTTTACTTTCTTGTCAGCTTTCCCAGGAAGCATTTCTAGAGCTTTTCTCCACTTCCTAGCTCTCAGAATTGATTGCAATGAGTAGAGGCAATGTTATATTTTATTAAACAATTTAGGTTGTTCCAAAATTTAGGGATATTCTTGTTTTATTACCCATAATATCGTGATAACCATCTTTTGCATAAAACTTTCTCTGCATTTATTTTTTTCCCTATCATTTAGGATAGAGTCCCCAAAGTGGAATTGCTGGGTTGATAGGCATGTCCGTTTTAAAACTTTGGCTACGTAGTTCCCTGTTGCTTTCCAAAAAGGTTACGATAGTTTTTACTTACATATTAGTTGTGTGCTTTGAATTTGGCATAACCTTAATATGTATTACCTCATACATACATCACCATTCATAATACCTGTAACTCTACGTCCTTCTTTTCTAATTTGTTTTCACCCATGCAGTTAGGACCTCTTGGTGTCAAATTTGCTGAAATCTGTTGAGCACAGATGACTGAATGAATTAGGAGGGAGAAAGGAAAGAAAGGAGAAAAATGTAGGAAAGGAAGGAAGGGAGGAAGGAAGGAAAGAAAAAGGAAAGACAGAAAAGAGAAAGAGAAAGAAGGTGAGATAGCCACAGAAGATGGCAAAGTGAAGAACCAAAGTGCAGAGAGGGAAGAGCTTCTGGCCTTGGCCCGTGTGCTCCCCCCACAGAGGAAGGCGCTTGTCACATACGATAAGGCGCATACACACGAGTAAATAAATTGCCAACCAATACATTTTTAAAGGGAGCCCATTACGCTTATTTATTGAAGTTTTCAAGTGTTACAGCGGCCCCCACAGTGGAGTAAATTATTAAGCATCCCCGTACCTGCTCCGGAAACCGCGCTTCTTCTCGGGGTCTTGTTTCAGTCTCCAGTCTGAGCCCTCTTTGGGGACTCACAGCTCTGCTTGTGAAGCCAGCCGCTAGAGATCCTCCTAAGGAAATGTCGGAGGCCACCACGGCCCAATTTTGCAGAAACTACAGTACACAGAAATTCTCTGAGATTGAGGGATAGGAACTCTGAAAGTCAAGTAATGTTGCACGCATTTATTTTTCTTGGGCCTTTACTGTTTTCCTCCCACTTCACCTGTTTTTCTGGCACTTTCTTTTTATGTCTCCCCATGAGATGGTCCTTTTCTTTCAGAGGCCAGGAACTGGGAACAGCTGAGTTGAGGGTGAAGGCCCCAGATCCACAGGCCACGGCGGCTTCCTCGCCCTGCACATTTCACTGCCAAAGCGGAGGCAAAAAAGTGCCCGGACTCAGGCAAATGTGAGCAAACGCAGGGCTGCTGCGTTGGAGCGGAGCTTTGGCCCGTGTTTGCAAACGCTGCCAGCCAGCCCCTCTGCGTGCAGCCGGGTGGGGACGAGAGGGCTTCCCTGACACCCTGGAACCGGATGTCCGAGCCCAGGGTCTCAGCCTTGTGAGGCCGCCCTTGTCCCTCCGAGACAAGGACTCAGCTCTTTGGCTTGTAGTCAGGAAAAATCAGACAAGGTCGCTGTGTCGAATCCCAGATGATTCATCGCTTTCCACAGAGGAGCGCACTCTCCCCACGTGGGATTCTGTCCATCCTTCCAGGCACAGCCCGCTCGTGACACCTGTAGCATCTGTTACACGCACAGCCCACCCAGACTGCGCTGGGCTTTTGCAAAGCAGTCCCCGTCCCAGTACTTTTTATTCTTAATCCAGCGTGATGGGAACATAGATCCATCTCAATAAATAGGTTTTGAGCCTAACCAACTCACTTAGTAGGGCAGCAGTACTTATGAGTAGGATAGTGGGGTGAGGTGTGGTGTTGCAGGCCTCACCACACCTGGGAGGCTGAGTCAGGAAGATTGTAAGTTCAAGCCCCACCTAGGCAATGTAACAATTTACCAAGAACTTGTCTCAAAATAAAAATATTTTGTAAAATACAGCTCAGTGCAAAGGACCTGGCTTCAGTCCCCAGTACCACACACACACACACACACACACACACACACACACACACACAAATCTTGGTGAAGCAGGTAAAAATCTCACAAGGGAAGACAGATGACCGTTTTATCAAACATCTCATTTTTTCTACCTGTATGAGAACTTTTCGATGGATCTAGGCTTTATTCCCCAACTACAGCCTCAGCTTTTGAGGGCAGAACTCGAGCATCGCGCCACCTTCCTTCTCCCTGTAGCACGTGTAGTGTTCTTGGTAGATTTGCAGAGCACGTTCCCAGTGACGTTTCAGAGGTGGCCAGGCTCGCAGAAGAGAGGAAGAGAGACACCTGCTAGGCCCAGGGCCCGGGATGCCGGGGCGGGCCTGCTCTGTGTATCTAGTGGAAAACACGTGCGGCGGACTGAAGGTGACCTTGGGCAGATCTGTCCAGAAAAGAGCCTATATCGCCCTCCATTCACCCTGCGTTCAGCCACGATGGAGCAACAGCACCCACCAGGCAGGTCTCTGCTCTCGAAAAGTCCACATTCGAGTTGAGAAGATCAGGTCTCCAGGCCACATCGATGGTCCTGCCGCAGCCCCTCAGAGAATGGAAATGAGACGCCAACTCTGCTGCTTGATGAAGGGGATGAGTCATCGCATGTCGGGCTTGGTTCTCATTAACTGGACCCAAATCTGTATCCCTCATTTATCTAGAAGCTATTCAAGGGCAGCAGCCATGCATTAATCATATTCCTGTTCCAGGGCGCAGAGCAGAGCTCTGCTTCATTCACTCGCCATCCAGTCATTCACTCACTCTGTACATTTTTAATGAGCAACTACAATGTGCCAGGCCTGGTAGGTGTCTATCTTGTCCCAGCCTCCTCAAGAGCCCCCCCTCTTAAAGTACATCAAAGTCAGCCTCCAAAGAATGTTACTGCAATAACATCCAATTAAATGACATATTTTTAAAGCCCCTATTATGTGCTAGGCGTTAGGCCTCTGGCAAGTCACACCGACACAACTGTCACTCCCAAAAGACAGGCCTCTAGAATGGAAGGCAGGCTACTTTCATGAAATATCTGGCATCCTGGGGGAGTTCAGCGTTTACACACTCACACCTAACCATGTCCTTCTCCTCCCCTTTACCCATCCCGAGCTCACACTCGAGGGCCTTTTCATTCCCTCCGACCCTGATCCACCTCCTGGCCAAGACCCAGCTTCTGCCTGTCCCCTTCTCGGTTTGGTGACCCACGTGCAGTCTGTTGGGTGACATAAGGCAGTTCCACTTGGCACGCCAGACCTACCTCCACGGCTCAGGTCCCCTGGCTTCCAAGGGGACAGTGGATAGTAGCAGACTCTCTGTTTGTTAAACGAAAGCATGAATACAACGCAGCCTCATTTTTCTGCCGGCAAGGCTCGCCGGGGGTCACCACTCATGTGATGCTCAGTCTGAGTGCTTCAGCTGTCTTCCTGGAAATGAGCCTGGTTGGCGCACCTGGAGGAGGGGAGGAGCCTTTTTGAAACCATTTTTAATTAGGCAATTATGACAATTAGCTATTCGAGACTCAGGGATCCTAACCCTTATTTGATTTCCACTTTAATTTCCTAATAATGTACATCTCTGTTCTCATTGTCTTCGCTCCCTTTGAATCTGTGTGGACTCGTGGCTGGGGGTGGTTGCTTCTCTGCGAGGCCTTGTCCTGTCGGGTTCGCAGTGATCCACGTTGAGGGCCCACGAGTTTGCTGCTGGGAGGGTGGTGAATAGCAGCTTTCTCATTATGTCCTAGTAGAGGCAATGAAATAAAGAGGGCACAAGAGGACACGACGGCAGTGACGATGCCGATCAGAAGCCACATCACTGGGTCTCCTCTCTGCTGAGGACCCTGAAAGCAAGATGGCGCTAGAAGAGGCCCAGGAGGGAAGTGACAGCAACATACACTTACTGGGTGCCTCCCAAGCCCCCGCCCGGCGCTGGACACTTTGAGCACACAACCCATCGGGTTGTTGTCGCAACCCAGAGGCAGTGGGCTGTCGTGTTTCTTACTCCGCAGGTCCGCTCACTGTCCAGGGCACACTGGTCCCTCATGAGCAGGCGCTGAGCTGGGTGTCCCCGAGCTCGTCACCTGTGTCCCCCAGCTCCGCCGCGCCCCCTCCACCAGCCTCGGCCTCAGCAGTTACATGGCCTCCTCTCCATTCCACAGATGAGGGCTCCGATGTGAGACTCAAAGGAAGAATGTGAAGCGCTCGGCGCTGCATCCGCAGTAGCGTCAGGATTTAAATGCCCATTAGGACCCTTTATCAGAGCAGGAGCTGGCCCGCCCTTGGCACTCGAAACTCTGGGAAGGGGCAGGTTGCCCGAGGTGGCCTTCGAGACTTGCAGGAGCCGAGCCGTGCAGAAGCAAAGGCCGGGCGACCACGCCCTTCAGACTGCAGGCGGCGCCTGACTGGGCTCTCCGGGTTCGCTTTCTGGCACAGGCCCAGAGGTAGGGGCAGCTTCTCTGCCTCTGCTGGAACCAGCAGGAGTGAGGCGGCGGGGAGGAGTACGCTCTGGTGCCCGGAAGCAAAATCTGGGGTCCCCAGCAGGTCACCGGCAGGCACTCGAGCAAAGGAGTGGGGTGAGGCCAAAGGAGTGTGAAAGCTCTCCCGTTCAAGGGTGTGTGTGGTCCAGGAGCAAGTCTCCAGTTCCAGGAGGCTTTCCTGCCCCTGCTGAGTGGCTGTCACTCATCTTCCAGGTCCTGGGCTGGGGGCTGAGGCCAGAGCAGTCAACAAGACAGAGTCACTGCCCTCAAAGAGCTGCGAGCCAGAGACACAGGAGAGTCGGGCACTTTAACAAATCTCTGTAACACAACATGATAAATAGCTCTCACGGACCCGTATACATCCAAAGCTTCAGGAAGGACAGGACAGGCGCTGTCGCCGAAATCACCAGCAATTAGTTGCTAGAACCAGACACTAAAGTCAGAGGCTGAGGAGCAGCTACATCGCCAACCACCGCACAGAGCTCCCCCAGCCAGCCCCTCCCTGCTGCAGCTGGAGACAGGCCCACAGGAGCGGCGAAGCCAAGGCAGGGAGCAGCCTCCCCCCGTGGCGAGTCTCGGCAGGTGACCCTCCATCCCCACCCTCCTGAGAGTGTCGGGGCAGATGCGCCCACACCTATCAGCTGTGTGCTGTCCCCTTACAAGTACCACGGTGGAGGGGAAACCTTTGATCTTCGTAGAGCTCTCAATAATCATTGTGACAGGAACCTGGAAAATATTTACCAAGTCACAAGATCGAAGGCTCCCTGTCAGGTCTCGCTCAGATCAAACGTGGGATGTCGCTTTTGTAAATCGCCACGCCCAGCACCCAGAATGGGCAGAAGGCAGGCGTAAAAAACATCAAAGATGCTTCCCGTGTCCCCCAACCGTGCACGTTTCCTAGAGGATAGGATGTAACACTAGCAAAGAGCACACAAACACACCACACACCCCCCCACACAAACGGAAGTGTGTGTTCACGGATTTCAGAGGCAAATGGCCGTGCACGGGGCCTCTCAGGACCTGGCTGACTCACAGACATCTCCTTTCCGGGGCACGTGGAATGCAACACTCTCAGAGCCACCCCGATTGCTCTGCGAGCTTGGCCGGGCCCGGCAGATAGAAGTCCGTCCTAAACCCGGGAGCCATCTTCGCTTGGCGCAACCCTAAAAGCCCAGCACGCTCATTATGAGGCTATTACCTGCAGCTGTGTGGAGACGGTGCGATTAGCCCGGCCACAGAGGCGGCGGAGCCTGTCTGTCTGTCTGCCGAGGCCCGCCCTGCGTGTCCTCAGAGGAAACCAGCCGTGCTACATCTCCACACCGGAGATCAATCCTGTAGCTCTTCTCCTGTCACCACAACTCAACTCTGCTGATAAATCTGTGACCCTGGAGCAAAAGCCTCAAACTCAGGACTGGGACCCTGAGTCTTCTCTCCTCTGTCCCTGCCTGACTTTCTGGTCTTAGTGGCCATTCCACTTCTCAATACGCCCGATACAGGTAATGGGGATGCTGGTCCCGATTTTAAATTGTCTTTTCATCAAAAACTACTAAGCAACTTTAGAAAGGTAGATTCATGGGCTCCAAACCTCATGAATACAGTTTTTCTGGAATACGACTCAGGAAGAGTTATTTTTCAAATTCCCCAGGAGATTCTGATAAACATTTATGAGTCAGGGTTTGGGAACGCAGGAGTAACCCTTAAACATCAAGTTCTTCCCACAAACATGAATCCACATACATGGAGTTTTCTAGGACTGCTCTGTATTAGTTATCTATTGCTGTGTAACAAACTGTCCCAAAGCTTAGTGGTTTAAAACTATGGTGGGTATTTATTATCTCTCATTGCTCCTGTGCACTGGGGCTGGGCATGGCTTGGGTGAGCAGTTCCAGTCAAGGACCCCGTGAAGTTGCAGTGAACGTGTGGCCACCATCATGTGAAGGCATGACTGGGCCTTTAGGACTTTCAGGACTGCTATCCAAGCTGGCACACTCACACGGCAGGCAGGATGGCACCATCTGATGGCAGGAAGCCTCAGCGCCTCTCCATATAGGCCTCTCTGCAGGAGTGCTTGTGTGGTCTTGCAATATGGCGGCCAGCTTTCCCCGGAACAAGAGATCCAAGAGGTGAGTCCAAGAGGTAGAACCCATGATGCCTTTCATGGCCTCGCCTTGGAAGGCATCACCCTGTCTGTCCACGGGTCACACAGATCATCTCTGTTTCAGCTTGAGGACAGACTACACAAGACTGTCACCAATAGGAGGCAGGTTCCCCAGGAGGTGCTGCATGTGGGGAAGAAGTTGGGCAAGGTCAGCCCTCGGCTGGGAGACGCGTGAACATCAACCATTAGCATCTCCGCGGCTCTCGACCCCTAACCTGCACCATCTTTGACTCTGCATTCTCCTCTGGGAGGTGGGGCCTCCTGTCTGCCAGCACGGTCCTGGCAGGACTGAGCCGAAAGCTCGCCCCATATCCTCCCAGGGCCAGAGTGTCAGCACTGAACCCACCGTGGGGACAGGAAACTGAGACTCGGAGAGAGTAAGCAACTGTGCAAAGTCACACAGCACATCCCAGACATCCAGACAGGCAGAGCAAGGTCTGAGACAGGCTGCCCCGGCATCACTGGACCACCCACTCCTCGGCTCTCAGGAGCAGGGAGCCCCCCACAGAGGTCCCTGGCGGGCCGCAGGTCGTAGGTGGTCACAGTGGAGCGTTCCTCAGGGCAGCGGGACCGGGACCTCCCCAGCTCAGCCGGCCTGGACCTGCCTTCGGGGGCCTGCTTGGCTGCCCAGCTCGAGGGCCCAGGGCAGAGGTCGAGCTCGCGTGTAACCGGAGAGCCCCACTGTGCTGGGGCCACGCGTGTCAACGTGCTAATGTTTCACGATTGTGACTGTGGCTCTTACTTGCACACACGCTTCCAGGACTGTCGCTGCAAAGCGATACCTGCCTGCTGTCCTCCGATTAGTTTACAGCTGCGTGGGGCTCTCCTCTCTGGTTTCCCTTCCCTCCCAGTCCTGGCAGGTGGGGTGGGGGCAGGGGTGAGGACCAAGGGATAAATTTGAGTCATTTGTAGGAAAATGGATGCACCTCGAGACCATAATGTAAAGTGAAATAAATCAGACACACGAGCTGAAATAGCACATGGCTTACATGAGGAACACGAAATATATATAAAGAACAAAGCAAAACAAAAGATAATGGGAAACAGAGAGATAGATCTTTTGCAAAAGGGCAGGGGACCAAGAGATAGAGGGAGAGGAGGGAGGAGTGGGGAAGAGCGATAAAAAGAATTAAGAACTATGGACATGCACCAACTCCCCAGGAAGAACTAATGTACACAAACATGTACTAAATAAAACAAAAAAGGAAAAAGGAAGGGGGAGGAGTCACTATTTCCTTTGCACCCGCTCAGCCTCTCGGCCCTGGGCTCCCTCTGCAGGGAGAGGGGGTCGGAGATCCTGCAGCCCTGCCAGGAGGAGACGCAAACACCTACCCGCACGCACCTGCATGGTGCCAAGAATCATACCAGGCGCAGTCCCCAAAGCTGCCCCGGAAAGCAGGGAACATCTCCGGCTGCCTGGCTGCTGACCATGTGCCCCAAGGACAAGAGAGGCGCAGGGAGGCAGCGTTGGTAGCCACGTCTCTTGCTCAGGGACCTCCATTTCATTGGCAACTGGGAGCCTCTCTCTCAAAGTCAGGAGCTCTGGAGATGCGGGGCGCGGCTAAGAAGCCAGCTTTCTCCTCAGCTGGCCCAGGCCTTTCCGACCTCCCAGCCTGCCCTCCTGTCCCTGTCTGGGGCAAGGAGAGGAAGACTAAGGGCCACCGTGGCACCTAGATAAACCTACAAAGCATGTAGTCGCACATTTATTAGAGTCATCGGCATGATCAGCCTGTGATTTTTTCTTTTTTTTTTTATGACTAAGATGATGCACAATGTAGTAAAATAAAAATAAATAGTGGTCGTTTGAAAGAAAAATACTAAATGAAAAGGCTGAGGTATGAGAATATGGCAAAAATTTTAAGACAATAGCAAACAGGTAACTGAAGTTAGGATAAAGTCGGCGCAGAGCATGAAATGTGAGCCAGGTGACTTGCGTCCCAGCCCCCTGCTTACCAGCTGCCTGATCTCCCTCTATTTACTCTTCTGTGGAGCAGAGACAATAGCGGATTACAGGGAGCCAGGATGGCATGAAAGGCAAGTCATGTCGGGCCCTGGACTCCTCTGCAGAGCGTGCAGCCAGGTCAGGGAGTGCCAGGCGGGTGCTCGGGGCAGGGCGTGGTGAGTCTGGAAGCCACAGAGGTGGTTGTGGCTCTGGCCCAGAACTGGGTTGACCAGGTTGCCATGGAGCTTTGGAAATGGTGCAAGCTGTGTGCACTGGAGGGAGCAGGGTGGGTGCCATGGAGCCAGGGAGCGAGCTGTGTCCTCACCCATGGGGACAGGTGAGCGTCTAGACTGTGGTCTGCAGCTGGGACAGGGTTCAGCCAGAGCTGGGGCGGAGGGAGGTGGCGATGGGCAGCAGTAAATCTGGAAGTCTATTCGGTCAGGGAGGTAGGGATGCCGCAGGCCCTGGAGCACAAGGCTTGGTGGAGAGACTGTGGCCAGGAGAGGTGCTCAGACTGGGTAGTGGACTGCTGAAGGGCACCATGTGTGAGTAATCTTAGAAAACAAAACAAAAGATAGACAACAGGAAAGAAGGAGCTGTATCTTTTGCAAAAGGGAAGGAAAACAAGAGATGGAGGGAGAGGAGGGGAAGGGGAATAAGAAGAATTACGATGTAATGGTTTCACACTCCCCAGGATGATGTGATCATTACACACTGTGAACACGGACCAGCAAAACATTAAATACAGAGTCCTAAGAGCACCCGACCACGCGCCCTGAGCGTTCGCTCTGTCTCTGTGAGGGTGACCACTGTGCAGCATCTACTTCGAGGCCTGCACATGGAACACTCGGTGTCGGGCTCACACACATCACGGCTGGGGCTTCTGCGTCATCGCCAGGACCTCGCACAGTACCGGCCCACAGAGGGGCGGAGGGGAGCTTCGTCCATCAAGGTGGGCGTGAGCCCGCCCTCACCCACCGGCCTGACCTTGCTGAAGGAGAGGTGCTCACTGTCCCACATGCTGTGTCAGAGGACAGATTAAAGCGGCCAGGACGACCTGGGGTCTGAGGTGAACTGTGCCTCAATTTCCCACATAGGACAAATCCCAGATGGTCTGACGTTGGGCACACCCAGGATGCCAGGCTCTGCTCCTGGGGTCAGACCCTGCACCCTGTGCATGGAGCCTGCAGGCTGAGGCTCCCTGGGAAGCGGGCGGGGAGGATGGTGACCCTCTGGCCGGGTGGCCTTCGCTCCAGACCTGGACCGGGGCAGACTTCTCTCGCTCCCGGACCCATCGGAGGGAGCCTTGCTCGTTTTCTGATTTTCAACGAACGGGCTGCCCTGTTCACAGAGGGTCAGACAGAGATGGGGCTCTGCTGATGGATGACACCAAGGGGGCCCGGCAGGAGGAAAGCGCCCCTGGCAGGACGGCTGGGGCTGCCCTGCAGGAAGACTAGCCGAGAGCCTGGAGGTGCGCTCAGAGCCCCACAGGCCCGGACATGCTGAGGTTCTAGGCTGATTCCTGGAAGCATCCTGTGCATCCCTCCTTGGCTGTGCGTCTGCTTCTAAGCTTCTTGGACGAAGGACTTCCTGAAGCTGTGCACAGGAGGGCGGGCAGAGTTGGCCTCGGCTTGGCTCAAACACTTCCTTCACAGATGGGAAGGGCTTTTCCAAAGCGTCTGCTCTATGGTTTTCTTTTCTTTTTGCCAGTGTTTCAGGCCAGTTTAGAGGATTTGGCTGTAATGAGGGAGACTGAGCTCAAGATGTCATTCAATGTAGAGGTCACAGCACTGATCTGGAGCTAGATCACTGGGGTTTCTCTCCATTCTCTGCCACTGAAGACGTGGTCTTGGGGAAAGCGTGCTACTCTCTTTGTGCCTCAGTTGCCTCATCTGTAAAACGGGAATAATATTAGGATCTGCATTGTCCTGTTGCAGTGATGACTAAGTAAGTAAATATCTTTATGGTACTTAGTATAGCACCTAAAATAAATTAAACATTATGTTAGTGTTAGCACTTAGTTCAACTGATTGCTGAGGTGAACAAGCCACGAGCCAAGTTCTCAAGGGAGGTCAGAGGTTAGAGCACTCTGATGGTCTCTGAGAAATAAAAGGGGTGGTTTGGCCCAGAGTTCGGCAAGGCCTTGTCCACACTCCCACATGTGCAACTAATATATTATTGGCACAAAATGGCCAAGGAAGTGGGCGGGGACCTGCACAAAGTGGCACGTGCATGTGGCAGCTGCGTTAACACGGCCGTCGGAGTGAGTATCTGCCTTTTGTGCCACAGTCCCTGCTCATCCCTAGTCACCCTTTTAAACCAGCTAACAGAAGCCACACGCTGATCTTCTGGAAGCCAGGAGAAACCATCCAGGAGTCCCTGGGCCCTGCTTCTGCTCTGGGTCTCACTCCACGTTCTTGTGCTAATCTGTTTAGCTTTCTGTTTCCTTTCCAGGCCTGCTCTTTTCCTCTTATGATGCAGCCTCCATGCAGATCCATTCAAAGGTGTCACCTTCTGCTCCCTCGACACATCCTCCTCCTCTTGCCCACCTTGTTGGCACACCCATCCAGTCCCTTAGTGTCAAGGCTTGCCTAGGTCTATAGCACCCCTGGGTGGAGATCAGATGTCCATTCCTGTTACAGTCTATATCGAGATGTCCCCCGAAGCCTCACGCACTCATAGGTGGGGTGTTTTCAGAAGTGGCTGGATCTAGAGTGGGTGATTACTAAGTTAGTCCACTGATTGGTTTGGCACAGTTCTTCAGGGATCAAGGATGTGATGCTAGGATTAAGGGTGCTAGATTAAGGGTGGAAGTACTGCCCACCTGAAGCACGGGCAGCCTGGATGAGACACCAGGGAGGGAAAGAGGCTTGTCTACCTCTTGCTTGCCTTGCTGCCTCCTGCCTGCCATGCCACCCTGCCAGCTGAATGTGGACTGAAACCTGTACAAACTGTGAGCTAAATAAATCTTTCCACCCTTAACTTTGGGTGTCTGATATTTTGTCTCAGCAAGGAGAAAATTAACTAAGACAGCCCTCCACCCATCACCCCTCTTCCAAGTTAGAGAAGAAACAGAACTACTTTGGAAAGTAGCCCGCACAAGACCGAGGTGTCCGGCTGCCTTAACATGCTGGGGAGGCCACGTGTGCCCTGCAGCTCCAGGACTGGGCAAATCCTCTCTAGACGTCATCACCATGCCCAGCCAAGAGACCGTCCTACATGTTTCCCACTGCGGAGAGCCAGAAGAACCCGCATGAAGAGTCTCGAGCTGCAGCCGCTGCCTTCCAGGGCTCCGGTTCAGAGCTGCTGGGATCCCAGCGGTTTTCACGCCAAGTGGTCTTGGGCAATGCACAGACGCTTTCGGCACCTCCCATTCCCCAGGTGGTCACTTCCACGGCTCAGTTGCTGTTGCCAAAAGGAATTGCCAAGCACTGTTGTCTCCCACAAATGCCTCTTTGAGGCGAACACCTGGGAGCACGGCCCGGGAAGGGCATCTCGGTTCATCCCAGGGCTGGGTGGAGTCCAAGCCTCATTAACTTTTTGGGGTGGGTTTCGAGCTGCTGGAAACGTACTATCATTTAGCTGGGGCTGACATCTAGCCACAGCCACCCCACGTGCCAGCTCCCTCTCCTCCTCTAGCCCTGGCTTTGCCACCAGCCCTCGGGGACTCAGGAGCGGTTTCTTTTGGCAGCCCTGGCGCAGGAGCCGGGAAACAGCTGAAAGGTTGCTAATAAGCCTCCCACCTGGCTCCATCCCAGAGCCCAGAACTCCACCAGCAGAGCCGGAATGGGTGAGTTGTTTTCTGTCTCTTACAGAAAGCAAATACTGTAGTTAGGCCTGTTCTCAATGGCAGTGACAGCTTGTTTGACATTTGAGTTAGTGGTGCTGAAAATCCACCCCGAGGAAGGAATGCTGTTTCCGTGGCTAATTGACTGAGTGACACCCTCCCCTCCCTCCTAGCCCGCTGGGCGCCTTTCTGGGTTATTTGCCACGGGTCGTGGCTCCCACAGTTCATCGCGGTGGCCGGAGGAACACTGGGCTGCCAATTCTGCAGCACGCTTGCTGTGGTTCACGGCAGCTACTCTCCAGCTCTCGGTAGACACATTTATTTGGGCTCCAGAGATTCTCTAATCACAGAACCAGAGTCATATGAAGGAGGCTTTTAATCACTGTCAGTCCCGACATGGGCACTGAGAATTGGCAGGGAAAGACAATGGCAAGGTGGCTGTTGACATCGTCTCCTCCATTCTTCTTGGGCAATGTGAAGTCAGGGCTACTGTGAGAGCTTGTCATCTGGTCCTCTGTCCAAGGGGCCAGTAGCACGTCATCCTTTGCCCTGGCCAGCCCCACTCAGTGTAACCCTGCACCAATCTGTAGGCCAAGCAGAAATTCCAGTAAAAAGGTAAATTATCAAGCTTCTCAAACTTTGTCTACACTCCAAGAGAGGATCTTATTAAGATGTGGGTTCAGATCTCTAGGTCTGGATCAGGCCTCAGTTTCTCCACTTCCAACAATCTCCCAAGGGATGTTGGTCCTCATTCACACCCTCTCACTCTCCCGGATCTATCTTGCAGTTGGAGACACCCGGTAGGCTCTGGATTCCAAGATCCTGAATCAAGTAATCTGTGCATATGTTACTATTTCAAAAGTATTAAAACAATTTAAGAAACAAAAAACTCCTTGGGTGATCTTAAGGGTCACCAGGTGTTCCCACCCCAAAATCTGACGCAGAAGATCTAATTCCTGGTACCCCAGCGGGTGACTGCATTTGGGGCTAGGGCTGTTAAAGGGGTAATTAGGGTTCAATGAGATCATAGCAGAGGGGCCTCTAATCTTTACAACTATTTATAAGACGAGGAGAGCAGGCACTCACAGAGGATCGAAGTGGGTAGCGGGGAGAGATGACCAGGAGAGAGAACTCAGAATGGAGTCAATTTTCCTGATACTCCAGTCTTGAACTTCCCACCTCCAGAACTGTGCCAAGATGGGCTTCTGTTTTAAGCCAACCAGTCTATGAATCAGCTACCGTAACCCCAGCATGAGGGTGCCCTGGTTTCCCTACCACTGGTTTAGTGGGGAAACAACCAGCCTGGAGCAATCAAGACTCTACCTCTTTGGTCACCAACTTACCTTCCTGCCAAGGAAGGACATTGCCAAAGTGATCACTCCAATTTCCTCATCTTCCAAAGTGGGGATTTCGTACGCGTGTAAAGGGAGCCAGAAAAGGAAAGTGTTGTTTAAGCACTAGTTAGCATCTATTACTGTCCAGTGAGTTTTCAAAAAGCACGAATCCCTTTCTAAATACAAACTATTGTGCAAAAGTTCCATCTCTAAATAAATTGATTAGAATGAGGCTGCTCTGATTAAAATAGCTAATGTTCAAATTGGCCCTTGGCTTTCCCAGGACCCCGCGTCACCTTTCCAAAACTGCTGGGGTCCTCGGGTGACTAAGAATCACCCATCCAGTCTCATCCTGTTACAGCCCAGGCCCGGAAGCTGTTAATGTTGATCGACTCACCCCGGAGCCATCTAGTGAGTCAGGATGCGAGCTGGACTCTATTCCTGACCGTCTGGCTCATTAGTCTCTTCTCTGCATTTTGTGAGGCACTAAGAATAATTTGGTGTCACCGATAGCACGTAAGCCATAACTTCTATTTTTTTCCTATAAAGTGCCCTTGATATTACTTGCAAGAGAGGCAATATTCTACCAGAGAATCCAATTAGATTCGCCCCAGGTGTGCGCCCAGGTGAGGCTGCATACACCTAGAATAGCAAAACGCTCCCCACACTGACGCTGCCCTCGTCTCTAACACTCGTCAGTCTGCCTTCGCTTCTGAGGCTGACCTTTGTTAGCATCAAACGACAGTTTTGGAATAGATGAAAATGGGAAAAAGAGGTGATAGGCCAGTTAAAAATGCTCAAATAGATGTGGAAGAAGGGAAAATTAAATGTAAGAAACGAAGAGGCTGGGAGGAAAGAAAACATCCCATAATGTGGACTCCATCTTTCTTGGCTCCGGCCTCCGTTTTCGTACCTTGTTTCCTTTAAGAAAACCTAATTTTCTCCCAAGCTGTTTCCTGATTGACTTTCACTTGATATGGTCACTCGATAGCACCGATCAGTTAATCCTTCCATATGGTTAAAATTAAACCACCAATTCAGGCTCCTTTCCCCCCTTATGCTTATAATTTCTTGTGAAGATTATCCTTCCAGCTAAATTACCCTCATTCCCTTATCATTGCAGCCACGTTGCCCCTGGAAACGAGAAACTGCCTTGGGGAACCGGGACTTGCAGGGGCACCTTCTCGATCTTGACGTCCTGCGCACATCTTTGTGTCCGCTCCAGATTAAACGATGGCGTGACCAGGGATGGGGCTTTACATCCTGTGACCTCTTCAATTTCCTGTACCCTGGGGAATGGTTATGTGAGACCTTTGCTACGGTAGGATCTTGCTCTTGAAACCCCCACTTCTCTGCTCACTTCCACGCCTCACCACAAGACAAACAACCTTCTGTGTCATCCTGGCCCTTCAAGGCCAGCGCCATGGAGTTATTTCCTTTCAATGGTCAAGGATTTCGGTCCCTAATACTTCACTGCATTTGCCACAAAAGAATCTGATCTGGTCTCACATTCCCAGCTTTCATTTTTAGAGTAAGAGCTTCTCATAAACGAAGCGTTTCAAGCAAGATTTGAATGCAGGTATAAGAAGAGCAAATTACCAGGCCCTCCTGACATCTAACCCCAAGCCTTGCTCCACGACAGTGTACCGGCTGATCCCATCGTCTTTCTGATGGAAATTCACAGCTTACAAGATTCGGGATCACCTCAAGTCCTTCAAGGCTGGCAGGCCGTCGGCCCTGAGCAGTCATGGTAGAAGCGGCGCTCCTGCACCCTCCAGGGAGGTCAGCTTTGGGCTCTGCATGTTCTGATCCTGAGCTCTAGTTTCAGCCCTGCTCCCAGCGATGTTTTTCGTTCAGGCAAACATCCGCTGGCAGCAACTGGAGCAAGCTCATTGTGTGTGCTTCTTTGATGGTTCTTGTTGTTATTTTTCTGCCCAAACTGGCGGCACACAAGCCCAGTCTCACACAGTGCAAGCAGAGATAGGATCCCTGCCCCCGGGGCTCAGCAGCCTCATATTTTCCTCTCCACTGCCTCTATTTTTGTTCCACTGTCCCACAAGTTCTGAAATCTTGGCGGTCCTGAAACACTTCACTGTGTTTTGTTTTGTCGGAAAGACTCGAGTTTTATGGCTGCGGGTTATAAAAGGTTTTCTGCCCGCTCTGCTTCTCCCAGGAAATTGGTTGGGTGTGACCGTCCCCAGTGAGCCCTGCTGGTAAGGTCCGGGCCATGGTCAGCTTTCAGCCTGAGCCAGGCTTCTTTCCTTTTTGGCTTTGGCCTGGTCCTAATTTTGTCCCCCTCTGGCTGGTTTTGTTTATTGGCATTAATGTTTCATATTAAAATTTAATATTTAACTTTTGCTTTCAATATTTAATGTTCTGCATCTTACATTCTGTCTCCCTTCTGGGAGTGGTCAGCTGCACTCCATGAAGCAAGAGCAAATCCTTTTGACTTCCAGTAAAGCAACCCCCCTTCTTTCCTTGTTCACCATCACTCTGCGTCCAGCCCATCGCGGCAACCACCTGAACGTTTCCTTTGGCCGTGCAGTCCCTCGGCACACATCTCTCCAGTGCCAACTCAGACATTATCGACGGTGCTGCCAGAGACACACGAAAAGTAGTAAGGGCCAAGTCTATCCCTGAGGTAGTCAGAGAGAAGGAATCACGTGGATACAGCGACATGCGTAAACTGTTTGGTGGGAACACGAAGCGGAGAGAGACTGTTACTGGCTCTGGAACCAGGAAGGTTTTCTGGAATACGTCTTGCAATGTACAGAGCAGCTTGTCAGATCGGGCAGCGAGGGCGTCCTAGACAACAGGCAAAGGCATCAACATTAAAAAAACATACTTAGTAATGAGGATTAATAACGACGGTAATGCTGTACTTGGGCAGCGGTGAGGAAATTGCTGATTGCTGGAAACTGGGCTGCGTGTGTGGGAGAGGTGAACAACACCCGAGATGTGCCTGGCGACAGTCTGGTCCTCACTTGTGGGGATGCCCTAAACGCAGAGAGCTGGGTCTCTTCACGTGTCCCACAAAGCCGTGATAGTCGGCCTCAGCAAGGGTCCTGGGAAATCTCCAAACTGCTGTTTGGAAAACGCCTCATTGAGGAAAGAAAATAAAGTTACCTCCTTCTAGGTGGGATAAAGAACTATTATTCAAAATAGTTGCCTTTAAGAGATCAAAAATGGTTGGAAAAATTAGACAAAGACCAAGAATCAGTAAGAAAACTGATGGGCACATAAACTAGTATTAATTGCATGGCAAAAGCAAATAGCTGTGGAGTCAGAGAGGGGAACCTCGAACTGCAACCTTTTTCCCTTTGGTGCCAAAATGCCTGAGTCTCCCTGACCTGATGACTACCTCACTGGCCAGAAAGGGGGTTCTGGGGCCTCAGGATGGTACCAGCAAAGAAAGGGGAAGGAGAATAAGTCAGCTGGCAGAGCAGAAGACAAGCTTGGTCACTTGAAAGGACTGCTGAGTGAACACAGCTGGAAAGGGGCAGCAGAGTGTGTCGAGGGGGTGGCAAGTGGAGGAAGAGGGGCGTGCATCCTGGGTGATTGTGGGAGTAGGTCCCATGCGCCCCACTGGATGGGTGCCAAAAACCCTGTGTTTAAAATTCTAAAGGAAGTATTTTCGTTTTTGCTAATTATAAAAGTCACATCTTTATTTTCAATTTACAAATACAAAAAAAAATAGAAAGTAAAATCTTTTTCTCCTCCAAACCACATGCACTTGAAAAACACGTAAATGCATATTGTCCAATGGAGCGAATGGAGCCGGTCACTGTCGCAGGAGACCTGCAATCGGCCAGGGGGCTGGTGGTCCTGGCCAGGCATCGGTGAGAGAATGTGCGGGAGCTACAGAGCTCAGCGGGTTTCCGGGTGGAAACTGGTGGCTGAAGCCCAGGAGGGCTGAGGCATGAGCGTGAGCAGGACCCACAAGTCAGGTCAAGAGGCTCCTTTGAAAGATCATGGTGAGACACTCAAGTGCCCATCTCCACAGGGCTTCACATGCACGCGGTTGGGGGCATGCAATTAAGGGTGGTTTTTGGAAAGAACATAGAGACTAAGCTTGAGCTGGCTTCTGAGGTTCGTGGCCCGCCAGCTCTTGACTTTGGGTATTTGCGTGTCTTGGCCTCTTTTCCCTTGTTAGGGATACGGGCGATCAGCGCCCTGCTGTGCCAAAGCCACAGTTGCCCTGAGAATCACATGGCATGGTCATTCAAGAACACCATTCATGAATCCTTGTTAACTAGTGAGTGTGTGTTGAGTGCTTTCTGTTGCCAGGCCCTCTCCTAGGAGCCAGAGACAGCAAATAAAGAGAAGCCACAAAACTCCCTTCCTCAGGGAGCATACATTCCTGCGGGGCTCCTGGATTTGACTGGATATCTTTCTGCTGCAGGCTGGGAGAAAGTCGGTGAGGGGGGGACGGCCACCCACGAGGCTAGAGTTCCCACAGTATCTGGTCCGTCAAGGTGTCCAGGGGCTCCGGGCAGCAGAGCCTGCAGGAAGGAAGCTGTGCAGATTCTGGAGCGCATCTGCCAGCGCCCAGGGCACTGTGCCAGCGCCCAGATCTATTGGGCAGATTGATTTCACACTGCCTTTCAAATCATGGCCAATCTGAAGCTGTAGAGATTTCTGGTGAGAGGTCAAGGCCAGGTGAGGGGCTTTGGAAGAGTCATTCACAGAGCTGGAAAAGGAGAAGGGAGAGAAATAAGAGCAAGTGGGTAATGGCAAAGAGACTACACATTTGCATGTGGTTCCCTTTACTCATGCCTGTAATTGATAAGCAGAGCTAGTATCTTTTCAATGATTATTATGTGCCAAGCACCAGGCTTAGCTCTTTGCATGCATTATATTATGGAATACTGTCAACCACTCTCAGTCATTTAACAAATATTTATTGGGTTTTTACTATTCAGGTCAGGCACTACTACCCGCTCACCTGAGCCATGAGAAAACGAGAACTCAGAAAATTTAGTTTGTCCAGGTTTACTTAACTAGTCATTCACAGAGTTAGCACTCAAACTCACATAGATCGCATCTGTACATGTATTTATTCATAATGTTATGTAATGTACTATGATTCTGGGGTACCTCAGCTCTCCGAAATGCTAGCTATTATATTTTATTAGCATCATTTCTACCCTTATTTGACAGATGGCACAGTTGAAGTCCAGATAAAGGGTGCACCCTGTTCGAAGTCACAGGACTGGGAGAGGCTGAGATGGGATCTCAACGCAGGTGCACAGAAAAAGCCTCTTAGACTCAGATGCTCCCAGCATCACCACGGACCCGGGGCCCTTGTCCTTCCTCCCACTCAGTCCCGGGTGCACCTGTAGATGCCCTTGCAGATGCCCTTGCAGCCTTGGGACTGCAATTGCAGACACACTGGCCAGGAACGGTGGTGGGCTCTGTCTTCTGCTCCAGCCCCACCTTTGGACAGCCGAGTCTTTCTCACTGTCAGCCCTGCTGTGGAAGAGGAGCAAGATGTGCCCCACAGGTCACCAGCCCTGCCTGGCTGCGCTGTCCACCAAGCCAGGTGCCGGAGGGGCAGAGGGCACCCTGCGGCTCTCAACTCCCTCTGGATTATTCATGAAGGCACGCCGTCCCTTCTAACAGTCACAGACAATTCCCAGATCAAATTTTTCTCTTCCCCTGCAAAGGACCCTATCGATATCCCTGGGGTCAGGCAGATTCCCATCTAGTCTTTCTTCCCTGGGCAAGGGGTGCTTGGAGGCCACTTGGAATTTACCGGCTGGGTTAGGTTTCCTCCTGCTCATTGTGTCCTGGGGAGGGAGCTTGGTGTTGGGTAATTATCTAATGAGTTCCAGGACCTGGAAGGCGGTTTCTGTATTTTTCCACCCCCCTATTGCCAGGCAGCCCTTCCCGTCATACCACACTTACACGTCTTCCTTAAATGTTGGTGCCTGCATCATCGTGCTCTGAGTGCCCTTGTCACCCAGCATTGCCCACAGTTACCCCAGCACGATGTTGGACCCTAGTCAGATGTCACCGAGGAGCCTCATTCAGAAATAATGCGATTATTAAAGTTAGCGTCATCCCTATGGTCGCAAGCTTGTGCGACTGTACTTTTAGAGGATTCTTTATCATACATTTTTTTAAAAAACCTGCACGTTTAGTGTACACAATTTAATGAGTTTGGACATACATGTACATGCAGAAAGCTATCGACACAATGAAGGTGATAAATTTGTTACTATGGCATCGAGTAGCATTTTATTTTACTTTTATTTTCTTAAGTTTTACTAGTCCATGTTTTCAGTACATAATGACTACATTCATTGTGGGGAGCTGGTAGAGGTACAAAACACATTTTAATTCTTTTTACATCTTCTTCCCCTCTCCTCCCTTCCCCCTCCTTCCATCTCCTCATTTCCTTCCCTTTCGAAAAAGATCCATCTCCCTGTTTCCTCTGAAACCAGGTGTCCTGGCCATGAGGCCCCAGGAAAAAGACAAAGCCTGTTTCCTCACCTGCAGGACGGAAATAGAAAGATCACACAGCTAGGGGATCAATTCATTGAGTGAGTGTCTCTGAGTTTCTGCATCATAGCACACACCATTTCCGGGGTTGTTGTGCATGATGGCACCGGTCACAGTGAGCAAGACAGACGCCAGACTTCCAGCGGATTTCTATGATGACTAAATGCACTGATGAGAGTCCAGTTACTGAGGGCTTGTAACAAGAGCCTGGCGAGTCGTAAACCTCAGTGACTGTCTGTATGTTCCATCCCTAAAATGATCTCGTGACGTAGGCATCACAGTTTCTGATCTTATAGACATGTTTATGTGGCCTACCGCGTCTTGCGTCAACTCCCCCAATTCAACATCCAACAAGTGTCAGAGACAGGGTAGGAATCCAGGAAATCACTACACTTAGCTGCATCTAGGATTTAGTTTAAAACACTTCGCACAATATCTGGAACATCAAAAATATAAATAACTTTGGTCAAAACTCTTACTTTCAGTCCCATTGCCATTATCGTGTCTCACACTCCAGAAGCACTTCTGACACCCTTAACCTATCGCTTATATTCTTTGCATAATTGTGCCAATTACAAATTCTGGCAATGTGAGAGCCCCGGGGCACTATATATTTTTGTGCAAAACATTATTTGATTTTTTAAAACCAAGTTTCGAATATGCCGCGAAAATATGTTGACTATACCGTGAAAATAAATGAATGTCTTGGGCCATATTGGGTATGGCCCGGGAGAAAAAACTCTGCCTTTAATAAAACCCGGAAGAGGAACCGGGCTTTCACGATCACAGAGAGGAGCTGCGAGAAATAAAAAGCCTGGCCTGGCACCAAGTAAACTGGTGGCCAAGTCTCCAGCCCGCCACTTGCTGGCTGTGTGTGCTTGAGCATGTGGCCAGCCTCCTCTGAGCCTTCCCTCCCTTGCTTCCGGCTACCACTCCGTTCCTTTCCAGCCTGAGTGTGTGATTGGAGGTGCAAGTGCAGAGTCTCATAAAGCTTTCCCTTAATCCAATTATCCAGGGACAGGTTGCTACAGAAAGAGTCTCTGGCCAGAGGCAAAGAACATCCGGTGACAGGGGCCCTGGATTCCGTTACTAATAGAAAACCAATAATGAACGCCGGGCTGTTTCGGGTGCCCTAAAACTAACTGGTCCTGGATTTCCTTGCAGAACGCAGGGCTTAACCTCACACCTTGGGTCTTGGAGTTTGACATTATTTACAGGTGGGCGTGTACCGTTGGGGCCATTCATCTCCGCGGACCTCGCCCAAGATCCCAGCCAACCCAGGT
Organism: Hystrix cristata; assembly: GCA_004026905.1. Lineage (NCBI taxonomy): Eukaryota > Metazoa > Chordata > Mammalia > Rodentia > Hystricidae > Hystrix > Hystrix cristata. The sequence goes on along the minus strand of PVJO010016983.1, from coordinate 8,530 downwards.
GAACATTTCAGAATAAAGAGAACAAGGCATTTTTCTGAAAGTAGAATTGAAGTTCACATTCACAGTAGAGCTTTGAGATCTTACTTTCTTGCTTTGAGTCATGGTTAATAAATGATCTTTTCAAAGAGAAAGACAGAGTTATCTTAGAATTTTGGAGGGGACAGACGCCTCGGGGATTAGTTGGTCTTGGCCTTTCTGTCTCACAGATAATAAAATTCAGCCTCCTTGAACCTCACCCAAGTCAGAGACCAACACTCCCTGCAGCAAGGTTAAAGACGAAGCTTCTAGCTACCCAGCACTGTGCCTGGTGCGGAGTGCCATTAATTTCTGCCTAATCTTTTAGATTGGCCTGAAGCCACATGGATAGCCTCGATGTAGTCAAATTAGAAGCCGGTCAAAAGCCCAGATCAGTTCTCTTTTCAAAATAGCATTCACTCGACAAATATTTATTGATTGTCTACTAAATTTCTTGTATTTTTATCAATGGTGGGGCCATAGCAGAGAGAAAGGTGACCGACCACAAATTCTGCCCTTACGAACTCTACAACCTCATAGAGAAAGATAGAGCACAAACAACATAAGGAAAGAAATATATCCAATGTGTAAGATGGGAAAAGAAAAAACAGGAGAAAGAAGTTTGAGGGCTTTAGGGTACTACGTTAAGTCGGGCGGTCAAGAAAGGCAGGGGAGCAGAGGAGAGCGGTGTGGATGTCTGAGCATACCGCGCAGGACCGGGTAGGCACAGGGCTGATTGCCGATCGCTGAGGCGGTGAGGCTGGAGCAGGCGTGTGCAGTGTGCTGGGGGTGGGCAAGGAAACGTGGGGCCATCACAGGCATCACCAGAACTTCGCCTCTTATTTGTAGGGATCTGGGACACCAAGGAAGGGCTTGTGCAGAAGTTATGGAGGGCGGCAGACTTGAAGGAACTGCTTCTGAACCAGAATGCCCAGCTCCCAGGGCTGACAAACTACACATTGAAGAACAGGAGATGGGGTCAGACCCGTTCTGCACAATTGGAAATATTATCTGACCTTTTCCAGGATAAGTAGTCTCAGGGAATTTGATCAGGCCAGACAAGAAAAAGAAGGAAGAAAGAAAGCAGTTTGTTTTTTATTGCAAATGACACAAAACCAAAGCTTTATAAGGAAAGAGGTTTACTTTGCTCTCAGTTCTGGAGGCCCAGATCAAGGCCTGGTGATGTTCTTGCTTACAGTGCTGTGGGCTGGCACAGGGCAGCGGGGCAGGAGTGGGAGCATTTGCATGTCTGTGTCTCTTCTGGCCTCTGCCTCGTCTTACGAAGCCACCAGAACTCAATCATGGGCGTCCACCCTAATCATCTTATTTAGTTCTCATCATCTTCCAAGGGCCCTTTCTCTACATACCATAGTCAGATTATATCTCTCCCTCCTCCATGTGTCAGAATATCAATTAAATTTCAACCCAGGAAACCTTGTGGGACACATTAAATCTCAGCCATAGCACACACAGATGAGGTTCCCTTATAATCGTCCTCTCCAACTCTTCCCTTCCCCTTGTGATCACTGTCGTCATGAGATGTGCATCCTTCCAGACCACTTTCTACGATCTTTCATTCGTAGATATAATACACGTGTATTCCATAACCAGTGATGTCAGCAAGTCTTCGCTGTGGCCCTATGACACGCTAAGCAGTATTCTAGGTGCTGGGGACACACCCAAACACCAGCCTTCATGGGACTTGCATGCGTAAAATACACACACCTGATGGAGATGAGAGACACAAGAGGTTCAGAGCAGGGAGCAGCATGGTCCACTTTGTGTGCTCTGTCCACAGTGGCAGCCACAGGACACATGTGGCTATCTGCAGTTGAAGCATAGCTGTTCAGCTCCAGCTGTTCATAATCGAGATGCGTTATAAGTGTAAATATGCATTGGGCTTAGATGACTTAGTATGAAAAGCAGAATGTGAACTGTCTCCAGAGTAATGTTTCTACACTGCTTCCATGTTGCAGTGACAATATTTGTGGATGCAGAACAGGCTATATGAAATATTATCAAATTAGTTTCATTATTTCTTTTTGTTTTTTATTAATGTGACTGCTAGAACATCTAAACTTGCACATGTGGCTGTTTTAGGGTTCAGTTCTTGGACAGTGCCATAACAGGCAGCTTGGAAAGAGTGTTCTGGCCACTGGCGAGTGGGCACAGGAAACACGAGCAGGTGTATGGGACAGAAGCAGCCCACTCAATGCCAGGGGGGATGCAAATCTGGAGGAAGCCTCAGAGAAGCCCATTGATAACTTGTTTTCCAATTCCTCTTAAACAAACTGGAGACAGAAAAGAAATGTAAGTGCTAAAGTTTTTCAACTGTACTGATTTGAATATGCTCAATTATGCAGCGTGAAATGTCTAAGATACATAAAAGAAAATGGCTTCCGAGTTTCTTCCCTCTCTTAATCCTATTGGGGTTTCAGTGGGGTAAAGAGAGGGACCAAGACCTTCTTCACACGTTTCATTCACCAGTAGTTAGAACCCAAAAACGTGAAGCACGGGGCACAGGGCCCCCTTCCTCATTCTGCTCAGGCCCATCTGTGGTGAGTTTTTCAGCAGGGCTGACTCTTATCAAGCCTTGCCTCCCCTCCACCCAAAACATCTCCTGCAAGGGTGCCAGCAGGTGTGGCCCCCATGGGTTCAGCCAACCTTCCTTCGCTCCAGCATCTGCAGGTGCAGGGGCGGTGTGCAAACCCCACACCCACAACTCCTCACCACCCACTTTGGCAGTCCCGCGAAGTAGGGCTTATCAGCTGGACTCTCCATATCTCTCGTTTTTGACTTATCTTTGTGGTCCATGGTCGCAGTCCTTAATGCTTACATTCCTCGCGGAGAGGTGGCACATGTACAGAACACATTTAGATTCTTTCTCCCTTCATCTCTGTACATTCTCCTCCATCTCTCAGTCCCTTTCCCATTTGCAAAAGGTCTGTTTCCCTGTTTCCTATTATCTGTCTTGTACTTTGCTCTTGAATTTATTTATACTTTGGGTTTCTCATATAAGAGAAACCATGCTATATTTAACTCTGTGTGTCTGATTTATTTCACTTAACATAAGGATCTCAAGGTAGATCAATTTTCCTACAACTTTATCCTTCTTTACTGCAGAGTATATAAATGTGTATAAATTCCACATTGTGTATAAATACACTTTTTTTTTTTTAGGGGAAGAAAGATTTATTTGGCTTACAGTTTGTATAGGTTTCAGTCCACAATCAGCTGGATCCAAGGCAGGGTGGTATGGCAGACAGGCAGAAGGCAGCAAGGCAAGCAAGGGGGTGCAAAAAGGGCCACACTTTCTTTATCCATTCATCTGCTGATGGTTGTATCACTTTCAAGATTTATCTATTATGAGCTGTGCACTATAAACATGGGTCCGCATGGATCACTATAATGTGAGGTCTTCAACCCTTTTGGGAAGATAGCTCGAAAGTGTCAAGAGTGCTTCTGCAAATGTGCAATCTCGCCTTCCACGTTAACCTCAGAACTGAGCTTGCTATAGAATTCACCATCTCTAGGTTTTTCTCCAAGACTCTGTAGGCCTAACACAGTTGTTAGCATGATGATTGCCTATTGGACAACATGATCCTCAAACCCCCTCTCACTCCAGCACCTTCTGCCTGCTGAGATCAGACTCTGCTTGGCTCCTGAGCAAGGGGAGCCCGAGAAACCCACTTCCCTCTGAGAGTTTGCTGAGACCTCAGATTTGGGGGTGAGTTGTAGAAGTCATCCAAAACAAGACCAAAGAGAGCAAAAGCAATGAATGTTCTTTTGATACACTGGGGAAATGAATTGATCCCCTATCTCCAGAGGGAAAACACATGCTGTTTTCCATCTGGCAGGGCAGTGGAAGAATAATGTTGTGGAAACAAGAGCCTATTGACTAGAGTCATTGTGGTGCGTCCTGGAGCCAGGCGGGCGTGGTGAGTTTACATCACTCCGCCCACTTATAAAAACTCAAATGTGGAGTTCTGTTTACTGACAAAAATGTTTTCAAACCCCCTCCTCCTCAGCCCATGGAGTCATTTTTGTCTGTTATATGACTAAATGTCATTGTGTTTTCTCAAAGTCAGAAGGGCAGTCAGAGGCCCTGCGGCCCCCGAGCCATAGAGTGCTGTTGAAGAGCTAGCCACTGGGTTTGGGCTGGGATGTTCAGTTTCCAGTATGTCCTGACTTAGACTAAAGTGTTAGGAAAAATCTCCTCCCACTGCCAGGAACCCAAAAGAGAAGGAGTTTTTTCAGGGACAAACCATGGCCATAGTCTTAGGCATGGTCAACAGCAGCCCGAAGGGGTCTCTAGAGCCCTGTCTCCCTTCTTCTTTCTGTTCTGCAGCAGTAGCTTTCTGAAGCAGACTCCCCTAGAAGTCACCAAATGACACTCCTCTGTAGGTGCCCCAGGCGGGGGGCAAGGGCAGAAGAGGGGGTGGTCTTTCCTGTGCCCTTCTTCAAAGGAGAAACGTATTCCACCCCATCACACCCCGCAGAGCCCCCTTTCCCCTCACTGACAAGAACTAAGTCACATGGCATCTACAGAGAGGGGACAATGACTCTGGGGATGGAAGGGTGAGGGAGAGAGGTCAGTCCGGAAGAGGGAGGAGAAGAAACACGCTTTGGGTGGACAACAACAGCATCTTCTGCATTCACCCATTTGCAGGACACAGATGGTGTGATAACCAATACAGAGGACTGTCATCGCAAACAATAAACAGAAGCTTACGTGACGTGATGCGTGCGATCGTTAACCAAGCGTGTCGAGCTGAGTGAGAAACGCCCAGCTAAATTGAATCAGCTAGCGTCTGGTTGGAAGTGGCGGGTCACTTCCTGTGTGACCTGGAAGAGCATATCTCCCTTCTGGCTTCCTCCCTTCACTCTCTGCTTCCTGTCCGCCATGACAGGAACAGCTCTCCTGCACCCAGAACTTTCCATCATGCTGCTCCTGGCTCGGAGCCAGCCGACGGTGGACTAAAAACCTGAACCAAAATAAACTAAATAAACTTTAGAGAGAGAGTTTATTTTAGAATTGTGATATCAGAGGGGACTGGAGCCACCAGAGAGCTCCATCAAGTTGCAGGTGTTGGGTAATTTGTCCCAGGAACAAGGGAAGTGACTAAGACAAGGTCCCTTAAAAATACTAAATTTGTAAAACCATTGAAAAATTGCAACCAGAACACAAGTATGATACGATTTGCATCTGAAAAGTAGATCGTTCAAACTACTGTTTGGAAAATGGACGAATTAGATGACGAGTGTAGTAAAGGAATGAGTTGGGAGGCAGCTGCAGACACCAGGAAAGCAGCGTGGTGCGCGGCAGTGAAGGTCAGAGAACAAGGGAGACAAGAAACATCCTGCGGCAGAAGTGACAGGAGTTGGGTGAGATCACATTGAACGACGGCTGAGGAGGTGCAGGGGACCCCAGTGTCTGGCTCCTACAGCTGCTCCCTGAAGGAGGATGAATGTAAAGAGAAGGTCAAGATTTAGTCTGAGATGTATTAACTTTGAAAGATAAAGTGTCAGGGAGGTTAATGTATCTATGATTTGGAATGAAGAGGCTTGCTGGAGATGTTACATTCGGGCACAGTAGGAATACTGATGGTATTCCTAAGAAAAGATTGAAGGTAAGGAAAAACAGAAAGCCCAGACCACCTTTTAGAACTGTGATATCAGAGGGGACTGCAGCCATCAGAGAGCTAGGGGAGAATGAAAAAGGACACATTAACCATGACAAATACAGCAGTATTTCAGGAAGAAGAAAGGGGCCAGTTATATTGTTTGTCCCTGAGGGTCAAATATGATAAAGCCTGGCTCATGTATTAAAGGACTCATCCATTGGCCAATACGTTGAATTTAAAATGAGCCACACCAAGCCATATCATTATGAAAGTGTATTACATTCCAGATTAAAATAAGATTCTAGCATCTTCAGATTTGAAAAGAGAAGAGGGTTGAGTCCAGAATAGGGCTTCTTTAGGGCAGCAGTGAAAGCTAAAACACAAATGTCCAATGCCTTCAAAATGCCAGTGGAATTGAAACCCAGTGGGTCTCATCTAATCCCATAAGCTCTAAACACATGCATCTTTAAAGTAAAGTGTTTTCTCCAGCTGTTAATAGAAGAAATCAGACAGCTTTGATGCACCATGAAGATCCGATGCAAAGTTGCTGTCTTGTGATTTTCAACACAAAGTTATATTTAGAGTCAAGTAAAGATGGAAAAAATCTATTTAGACAGGCAAGAATTCAAAAAGTTGATCTGCCGTGTGTCTTTTTGAGGAAGTTACTGAAGGATACTATTCCACAAAATGAAGATGTTATCAAAAATGAATCCAAGAAATGGGATAATAAAAATGGAGAAAAATGAAGAAAATTTGAAGTGGAGATAAGAAGAAGTTCCAGGAGGACAGCTCAGCAGTGCCTTAGAGGCTGTTCATTTTCAACTGGAGAGGTAGGATTGAGGGTTCCAGGAGTGACGTCTTCTGGGGAAAGTAATGCAACTGGTAAACTACCTAATGGACTTACCATCCTGAGTGAAGTTTCAGAAAGGGAGAAAATTTAAGAATAAATAAAAAACAGGCATACAGAAAAAAACATAATGACAAAATAATCATCCATCGAAATGTTAGAACGGGATAAAATTCTGACTATAACACAAACATAAAATGAAGAGCTGTCAAAAATTTTATGTAACTCATCTCTTTCGGATGGGACCAAAAATGGTACAATTAGTACCAAGGGTGAATTCAAAGACCAGAAATATACATAGGGAATAAGGAATTCTGAAGTCATTTTAAAGAGGAGGAAAATGGTCTACTCGCAGGGCAATAATCAAGTGTGTTCTTGTCATCAGTCTGCTGCTGTGAGACAAATTGCCACAATCTTCACCACTTAAAACAATGCTCATGTCAGCTCATGGATCTACGGGTCAGACCTCTGGGCGGGCAGGCAGGCACAGCCACTTCTCTGCCTCTCCTAAGAGTGCACAGCAAGCGCCAGCAGGGACAGGCTCTGGGGCTCTGAGGAAGGGCTGCTTCTAAGTTCACTCGGAGTGCTGGTCGAATCCAGTGCCACGAGGCTGCAAGACTCAGGGTAGCATTTCCCTTACTGGCTGTCACGTAGGACTGCTGTCACCCTCTAGAAACCACTCTGGTCTGTGCATAGGCCCTTCATCTTCAAAGCCACAACTTCGTGCCACGTCTGCCTGGTGCGTCAAATCTCTCTGATTTCTTCTTCTTTAGCCAGCCAGAGAAAACTCATCATCTTAAAGACACATGTATTTAGAGTGTAGGGGATCAGGTGAGACTCCCCGGGCTAACTCCTGGGGCCCTGTGACGTACATAATCACAAGAACGATGTCTCATGTCTCCACAAGGTCTGCCAAGGCTGAGGGTACCAGATCAGTCTGGATGCAGGTCACTGGAAGGTCATCATTAGGGTTCTGTCCACCACAGCACTCTACCAAACACAGTCAGTTTGCCTTTCTATGGACAACAATAACTTGCATTATTAGTTTTCTACAACATATATAGGTCGAGGACCAAGAAAAGCAAAGACTTTGATGAGTGAACGAGACCACAGATCTTGTTTTGCCTCTTTGAAGGTTTTGCATATTTTTTTCTGTTACCTATTACACAAGATAAGAAATGGAATTGCAACAAGTCACCTGGCTGAACTTTGATTAATATTTAGGTAATCACTGAATATTCTTAAAGCTGTAACTCACGGTGTGACTATCGGTGGAGGATGAGGTGAGGATGAGGGATGGAGGAAGGGTACCTACCAAGGTGGTAGGGCAAGGATAGGGCAAAAGTCAAGATTCACAGCTTTTGTGGGAGCAAGTCAGTGGATGCTACATAAACTTGAAAAAAGAAATTAGGAAATACAATTAATAAATATGATCATGAGCCAGGCACGGTGGCACAGGCCTGTAATCTCAGCACCCAGGAGGCTGAGGCAGGAGGATCGCTGTGAGTTTGAGGCCAGCATGGGCTACTTAGTGAGTTCATGGCCAACCTGAACTACATGTGAGAACTTGTCTCAAAAAAACCAAAAACCAAAAAAAAGAAAGAAAGAAAGAAAGAAATACGATCATAAGTGCAAAAGAAATAGCTTTAATATTCCAAGTTACTTGGAAGACTGATGAAGGAAGATTGCAAGTTTGATGTTAACCTGAGCAATTCAAGGAGACTGTGTTTAAAAAAAAGAAAAAGACAAAGCAGGGGCTCTAGCTCAGTGATAAAGTGCTTGCCTAACATGTGCAGGACCTTGGGCTCTATCCCAAAGTACCGCAAAAGAAAGAAAGACAGAGAAAAAGGGAGAGGGAGGAAAGAAAGAAAAGGGGGAGAAAGGGGCAAAGGAAGGAAGGAAGGAGGGAAGAAAGGAAAGAAGGAAAGAAGGAAGGAAGGAGGGAAGGAGGGAAGGCGGGAAAGAAGAAGGAAGGAAGGAAGGAAGGAGGGAAGGAGGGAAAGAAGAAGGAAGGAAGGAAGGAGGGAAGGAGGGAAGGCGGGAA
>PVJO010016982.1:0-40081 GCA_004026905.1 Hystrix cristata | reverse complement strand
TATAGTTTCTCATATAAGAGAAACAATTCAATGTGTACTCATGAGTGTCCGATTTATTTCACTTAAGAGTATGCTCTCAAGGTGCATCCGTTTACTTACAAAGGTCTCTAGTTTATCCTTTTTATGGCAGAGTAGTACTCCATTGTGTAGAAAAACCACACCTTCTTTAGCCATTCATTAGTTGTTGGGCATTTAGGTTATTTCCAAGACTTAGCCATTACAAATTGTGTTGCTATGAAGATGGTTGTGCATATATCGCTGTGATATGATGATTTTAATTCTTCTGGGAAGATATAAGGAGAGGAATAGCTGGGTCAAATGGAACTTCTAGTTGTAGTTTTCTGAGGACTCTCCACACTGATTTCCACAGTGGCTGGAAATCGGTCTACATTCCCACCAGTCTACATTCCCACCAACAGTGGAGGAGGGTCCCTTTTTCCCCACGGCCCCTCCGGCATTTGTTATTGGTTGATTTTTTTGATAATAGCTGCTCTTTCTGGAATGAGATGGAATCTTGGTGTTGTTTTGATTTGCATCTCTCGAATGACCAATGGTGTTGAATACTTTTTCATATATTTATTTGCTTTTCATTGAAAAACTACAGTATGCTAAAAAAGGAAATTGAAAGGGATATCAGACAATGGAAAGATATACTGTGTTCTTGGGTAGGAAGCACCAACATAGTGAAAATGGCCATACTTCTTAAATTACTATACAGATTTAATGGAATTCCAATCAAAATACCAATAACCTACTTCACAGAATTAGAGAAAACAATCATGAAATTCATCTGGAACCAGAAGAGATCAAGAATAGTAAAAACAATCCTGGGCAACAGGAATAAGGCAGGGGCACCACAATCCCAACTTGAAATTATACTATAAAGCTTCTGTGATAAAAACAGCACAGTACTGACACAAAGACAGACCTGAGGACCAACGGAACAGGCTAGAAGATGTAGAAACAACTCCAAACACACTCAAATACCTCATCTTCAACAAAGGAGCCAAACACCCTCACTGGAAGAAAGAGAGCCTCTTTAACGAATGGTGCTGGAAAAATTGGCTTGCCACATGCCAAAAACTAAAACTAGATACATGTCTCTCACCATGTACTAAGCTAAAATCAAAGTGGATCAGAGATCTAAACATTAAACCGAAACACTAAATCTTCTGGAGAATAGAATAGGAAGAACTCTCAAAGACATAGGGGTAGGAAAAAAAAATTTATGAACAGAACCCAGACTGCACGGGAAACAATACAAAGAATCAGTGCTTGGGACTACGTCCTATTAAAAGACTTTTGTACAGTAAAAGAAATCACCAATAGATTGGGGAGAAAACCCATAGACTAGGAAAAAATTTTCGCCATCTGTCCCTCAGACAAAGGTTTAACATCTAGAATATATAAAGAACTCAAAAAAATCAAACTCCCCAAATTTAAAGTCCCAATCCAAAAATGGGCCTCTACTTTGTTTTAATTTGCTTATTCTTAAAAAGTCAACAGCAAAGAAAGACAATAGGTAATCAATCTGTGAAGTTCAGAATTGTTTGAAAACTAACACACAAATCAAGGATGGCTAATTTTAGAAATTTACATTACATGCATTCGAGGTCTATGATCTTCCAGAGAGGGTTGAACAATGACTATGGAAAGTGAGCAGGGCACCTTAACTACCTCCTGAGACCACCGAGTCTCCCAGTATAGATGCTCAGCTCAAAATTCAGACAAGGCAAACTAGATGCAAAGCTGTAGTTATTAGAGAAAACTGAATTATAATTATCCTGGCATTCACCCATGAAAATATTCCCGAAATCTATTTAAAAATTGAAAACAGACCAGGATCTCTAAGCATATCTAGGACCCATCTTGCTGCTAGCTAGTTTCATTCAAGCTAAATTTGCATTTATTCCTTAATCACAGTGCTGAGCTAGTTCTCCACCAAGAGAAAACAAATTATTTCTGGGCTTCCGAGGAAAGACTCTAGTATATCTCTTCTTACAGCTAATAAAGTGTAATCAACTATGATCAAATAACCACAGTATCCACTGACTATGACTGAGACAATTCAACCTGGAAAAGCACATTTCTATCTTTAAAGTGGGGGGGGGAGACTCCTAGACCTTCTACTTTCCAAAATAAAACCCAAAGATTCTGAATTTCTTTATACTTCACAGTGAAATAACTGAAAGTATCTGTAGAATCCCAGAATTCTAGGTGCAGATGCTTAGGAGGAATAATTGAAGCCTATAGAAAGCTTTCTAAAAAGTGTGTGTGGGGGAGGGGTTCAGGGTCTCACTAGGTAGTTCAGGCTGACTTTGAACTTACAATGTAGCCCAGGCTGGCTACAAACTCACAATGATCCTCCTGTGTCAGCCTCCCAAGTGTTGGAATTACAGGCATGTAGCACCATACCTGGTTTTAAAAGGCATTCTATTAAAAAAAAAAAAGAAAAGAAAAAACTATAAACTTTATGCTCAAATGTAGTGAAGACCCATCTTTATGATGTGACTTAGAATTACACTATAAAATCTTCCAAATCAGAAATGTTTTCTCTCTGAAGTCACAGAGATTCCAACACCACTCTTTGTTAAAATGCTCTAGAAAAGGATTTTCACTATCAACGCTAAGTACAAAGTATTTAATGAGACTCTAAGCTAGAAGCAAGTTAGATGTTAGATGGAGAGCATGTAGAAATGGAGTTTAAGAAAGGAACTAAAGGGGTGGGAGACTTAGCTCGGTGGTACAGTTCTATCTCCCCTAAAAAGCAAGAAAGGAAGGAACCAAAACCAGATGCCACAGAATTCTCTTGTCAGTGGCTGAAGGATCTGAACGAATTCTCAGCAGTCAAGCAGGAGGCCAGAGTTGGAGTCCATTTACCCAATGTAGGTATCAATTTCTTATCTCAAAAATAAAAAGGCTGAATCTGATGATCTCTAATCAGTTCAAAAATGCAAGAACTTTTTGAAGAGAGGTAGGTTTGGCTAGAAGTCCAGTGTCAATAATCACTAAGGGATGGGAAGCAAAGTATCACTAGTGGTGGACATGAAAGCACTACTGGAGAAAATACAGAGGCACTTAAGCAAACATCTCCATAACTGTAATTATGCCAAAAGATTAAGTCAACATGTTGAAAAGCAGTTCTAAGTGGACTCACGCTACAACCTCAGGTGTAAAAAGACCATCAGCAGAAACAGAGGAGGAAGAATCCCAAGCTAACATTAGATTGCTGTGTTCCTCAAATTTAGATTTTTTTTTTAAAGGGAAAAGAAACTAGTTTTGCCTGAGGAAATGATGTCTTAAACTTCAAAGGACAGTCAGCAATGTTGATGGGTTTCCTGGCAAGTGAAAAATGCTGACTTTTATGTTTTCTGTCAAGAGCGCTAACCATGAAATGACTGGAGTAAAATTCACTCCTTCATTCTGGAGATATTTAGGGAGTCCACAGTCTGTGTTCCTACTGGTTTTGAGAAGAGACACAATGATGCAAAAACACCTCTACTCTTCAGCTTACAATATAGTACAGAACATAGACAAATATATTAATAAATACAAGGTAATATGATGCAACCTGGGCTAAGCCAAAGTTAGTGGTTTGGAAGAGGAGGTAGACTTGTTTTTATTTTTGAAAATCACAGTTTCTTCACATACTCATTCACATTATCCCAGGTCCAGAATTTCTATAGATAAGTTTAGACACTTAATAAAGAACAGCAGCTCCTAAGCCAGCTGCTGTGCTTCAAAAATGAAGATCCATCACATGCAAACTTTCATTTCACTACAACCCTGTGAGAATATTGTCAGATGGGAAGGTAACATTTTATTTCACAACTGACATGGAAACAAATCATGCTTTATAAAATGGCTAGTGTCCCTACTTTGAGTGAAGGAAAAAAAAAAATGCAAACCATCATGTGAGCCCAAAAGTTACTCACTTTCAGCAAGTTCCTTTGATCCATTTAAGTGTCCTGTTACTAATCTGCTTCTGATGAAGAAACATGTAAAACACAGAATTTAAAGCGAACAACAGAACCTTGTTATAACCAGACAGAGATACATTACAGAATACCCCGGGGGATGTAAAAAAATCATTTCCCAAACTCGCATCACACAAAACTGCAGATTCTAGTAACTCGAGGCTAAACTGCTATCTTCTTACCTGGTAAGGAACAATACTTCCATGAGCTGTGCCCCAACGTTTCCCTTCCTTTTGGCCAATAAGATAGTTAGCAGCTACCTGGGTCAAACAGGCCACCTACCAGGAAAAAAAAAAGAAAAGAAAAAGAAAAACAGTTTATGTGTACTCATCAACAAAATGTTACAATGTGAAAGTAATTTCACTTCGTGTCACTGTAGAAGAAGAAACTATCCAAACAGGTTAGAAAATACATAGATATCTATAGTGTCATCCTACCAATAAAGAGCAGCATGACATTATAGCATGAGACTAAGTAGTGGTCAATTCATAAATATCAATACATACACTCTCAGCTCCTGAAAGGGTCATATGAATGCAGAGGTTGGCCAAGCAGATGGGACATTGGTCCAGCCTTGAACAGCAAAGCCACAGCAAAACACTAGTGCACACCTCTCCCCTCTCCACCTATGTCCTTTGACTTTTCATAACACTTTCACACAGAAAGCCTACATCAACCCTGCACACATGGGCCAAAGCCAGGAGCCACATTCTTCTGAAATCCTCATCATATAAAAAGGTAATAACAGCAAGTTGCTGTTTGGTTTAAGTCCATTTAGTCAGGTTTTCTGTTACTTACTAGCCAAGCATTTTGACACAGACAATCAAGATTATTTGACTTTTTGAAAATTCATTAAGGAAAAATTACTGTACCTCTCCCAAATTGGTCCTGGCCCAATACCCAAATTATTACTCATATTTCAGGTTTTCAGCACCACAGATCTATTAAAGGGATCATCTAAAACCCAAAGTTCACCTTCTCTTCTCTTCTGCAGCATCTCATGAAAAAGAACAATAGTTCACCTCCACGTAAGGACAGCATGCAGGTAATAACTTGTTTCCTAATGACCTGCCACAAGGATCTTATACTTCAATGAATACCTGTGTCTTCAGGGCCCAGAACCACGAAAAGGAGGTAACCAAGTAAGTTGCATAGACTGGGTGTAGCAGGTGCTGGTCTCTTGACATAATCATAACAGAACAATGGCTTGTTTTTTTCTCTTTCTAGATCCACAGATGTGACTGGGAACCTACCAAGCCAGCAATTCAAATGCATCCCAAATTGACACTGGGTCCTGGAACAACTTGAAGTTTGGTCTTTTTCAGGGTTTGATGCCACAACCTTTTTTTGCCCTCCACCTGGCAGGACAGCTCTGCCTCCTACACGAGATATTGATAGGACCCATCCTGGAAGAGCCTCCTAGCTGGAACAGCCATTCTCTTTTACTTTGTTCTTGGGATTTGCACTCATTTTTATGTTCATTTGCTGCTCTGCTGAAATTGGAACTGCCTTGTGGCAGCTGGTTCGGCTGTACTGCCCAGGTGGCAAAACTAATAAACTTTGAGTCATCCACTTCTGGACTTCCATCTGGTCTTGGGCATTTGAACCATGGAGCACTCCAGGGCCGCCTGGGGCTGCCTGGTGCTAATCATCGTTTCACAGATCACTTCTGTGTCTTTCAAAATGGAAAATCAAATCAACATTTTGTAGCAAAAAATGCCCTGGATGGGAAGTTGGGATTCATGGTTTCTAAATTCTCTCGACCTCTTAAATTGCTGAATGACTGTGAATATATAATTTAAGTTAGTTGACCTTCAAATACATTTTCTATAAACTGTGGGGCATTCAAGGTAAACAGATGGTTTTCAGACTATTTTAAAGTATCAAAACCATTACATGAAACTGAATAATATATAAAATCCTAATACATCAGCAGATAACATCCCAAATGCTTTGGATGAAGCAGGCCAGCAACATCACCACAGGCAGCATGACCACAGAACACAATTTGTAAAATGGTACATGATCTTAAATTTGCTTTGAAGGTCTACATTTCAGAATCCCTTTCCTCCTAACAGTCTGACAGATAAAAAGGCAGAACGGATGCAATCACAGTCATTTTTTCATGATGCCTCTTCTGGAACTTGGGGAAGTTTTCTCAAGTCTGAGATCTTTCTACAAGAGAGATACTTCTTTTTTTTTTTTTTTTTGCAGGGTTGGGGGAAGGGTGCTGGGGATCAAACTCAGTGTCTTGCACTTGCTGGGCAAGTGCTCCACCACTGAGCTAAATCCCCAACCCCGAGAAATACTTCTTTGATCCAGCTATGTTAAATTTTTTTTCCTTTTAAATAAATCCTAGTGAAAGTCACTTTCTAAGAGGCTCTGATACTACTAAAGGCTAATAATTGAAATTAATAAAGGCAATTCTTTATGAGAAATTAATAACAAGATTGTTATTTCTACTTCTCTCTCACTTTAAAGTCAATTGATGGTCAATAGACCAAAATCAGCACAGGGCTGCATGATGTAGTGGATTGGCTGGATGATCATGAGTTAATCTGTTAATTTTAAAATGATCAGAGATATGTGCTAAGAAAAAGCAAGAGCTGGATTCTAGGCTGGACATGAACCTGCCTGCTCCATTTCTTATCCACGACTTTATTCTTTAATTTTTGACTTCTGTGTTTCTGACCCTGCCCCATATGGAGCACATTTGAAGGAAGCACTAGAACCTATGTCTCAAACTGTTTCTAAATACAAGGTCACACCCATGTCCTCCATACAGTGGTAATTAATGAAAATAAAGAGCGTTTCAGAATTAGCAGGCTCCGGGGAGGCAAAAAGGTTAAATAAGATTTTAAACCAATTGCCATTAAAAAACACAGTGGTTTGTTGGTACTTACTCAAAGGCAAAGTTAGGAGGGTAAAAAGAATTCTATTTTTAAAAAGAGCAGTGAGGCTAAACTTAGCAACTCAGTGTTTGAAGGGGATATTACAAATCTGAAAGTAATCTGTTTACAAGGATGTATTTTAAGTCAGGAGAAGGGGGAAAAAGTCAACAGCTATGACGTGATTATGTATGAAAAATCAGAGGTTTCCTGGGCAATTAATGACAAATTTTCCACAAATCGAAAGAGTGCAGGATGTGACTTTTAGGTTAATAACTACATACTGTATATCCATTCTAAATATTGCATTATATGACTGTTTTCATCCCCTAAACTTAGGCTCATTATTTCATCAAGTGCAGGCTATGTAATTTACTCAGACTGTTGCCTTTATATGGTTTCATCTAAACAAAAAAGCCAACATTGGTTTAATAATAATCATCGTGACAGCAAAACTATTATTTTAAATAACATAGTGGGTCCTGATATTCTTTGTATCCAACAAGAAAACCAATGGGGTGGTCAAAGTGGATCTCAAAAGGCAAAGCCCCAAAGGCTTCAGGAAGAGTATATTATTTTCTTTTTTTTTTTTTTTTTTGTGATGCCAAGGATCGAACTCAGGGCCTTGTGCTTGCAAGGCAAGCACTTTAGTCACTGAGCTAAATCCCCAGCCCTGAGTATATTATTTTCAAAAACCTTCTTGTGGTGTCTCTCACCACCTGACCACATGTTTCACTTCCTCCACATGATCAAGCTGTAATAACAGAATCTTTCCTCTCTAAAGGAAAACAAATTTGACAGGTAAAACAGGAAAAACAAGACTACAACTAAGGCCCATTTCATCAAAACAATAACATTTCCCTCCAACTACCTCACTTGGCCTCCAACTAAGTTGGACTAAACCCTGACCATGAATCCATGAACTTTCCCATATCCTGACCTATTCTTCAAAGCCCATTTCAACATCATCTTCCCCATTAAGTCCTGCTCCCATCACCAAAGCAAGAAAACACTTTCCACGACTCTGAATGAATACAGTATCTTAATGTACCCAGCTCATGCTGAACTTTCAACATTTGCCTTGTCCTACAATTAAAATTATAAGAAGTCAAAATCAAAAGGACCTAGACAAGTTCTTCTGGAACTTAGCTGTATATCCCACTCACCTAGGGAATTCCTGGAGCCTATCGCAGAGCTACTGAAGCAGATACTGGAGGAACCTGGGAAAAAAATAACTTTACTGGTGCACCATTTGTGGATTAGCTGCACACTCAGATTTGGGAACCAAAGCCTCCAGAGACTCTAGTCAAATTCCTTGTTATAGACTGATAAGGAAAGGAACAGACAAGGGAAATGACTTGTCTGAGGTCGCACAGCTGGTTACCTACTCAACTTCACTGGGGTCCTCCATGATATTAAAACTTACATCTTTTCTATGTCTCCTTTTAAATTAGGGGATACATTAGGGTATAAATTATGTATTCTAACCCTTTTATATGTTCTCATGGCATCTAACACAGAGCCTGAACACTCTTTTGGACAAATGAATGAAAACAAATACTGAGTGCTGCTTTGGGTAAGGCACTGTACTAGGTATGGTGTAGAAATAAGTACATGAAAAATCTATAGTCAAGCCCCTCAGCAGACTTAAGAATGCTAGAGAAGATAATTAAGCAAACAGTTACAGGAAACTGCCATGTAGACAGGAGAAAGAAGAGAAATTTAAAAACAAAGCAAAACAAAAAAATAACATGTGAAAACTAAGTCAAGAAAGAGATTGACATACAGGGGGAAAAAAAAACCACCTGAAAGCAAACCAATCACTGAATTATGATGGGGGAGCAATATGAGAATGAAATCAAAGAGGTCAACAATAACCAGATCCTGGCAGTCTTCAGATCACGGTAAGTAACTATTCTTTGCACATCTTTCAGAATAATCATTTTAAAATCACAAATCATATCATGGCATCCTTCTAGTTAAAACTCATAGGGCTTCCCATTGCACTGGCAATTGGACTTGAACATTAAACTAAGAAGAGAAAAAGAGGACTCTTATGGACACTGCAGAAGTCAAGCCATATTGATGACAGTTCACACTAGGTTGGCAACAGAAGACACAGGAAATAATCATTGGATTTAAGATATATTTTAGACAAATGAAATAAAGAGTAGTGCTGAGCAGTTATCTGGCATACCTGAGGCTCTGTGTTCAATCCCCAGTGCTACAAGAAAAAAAGATGTATTTTAAGAACAGAACATATAAAAGATTGTAAAAGAAGAAAGCGGCAGATAGGATGATGAAAGAGAAGCAGGGACCGAGCATAACTCCCATATTCCTGGCTGAATAGCTGGGTAAACTATTCTGGCATTAATGGAAATAAAAGATTCAGAGAAAGAAACAATCGAAGGGAAATGAAAATTAGTGGCCCTCTCTCAATGTGATGTATTTGAGATGCCTATGAGATAATCAGTAGGGCTGGTGTCATCAGCATAATATAAAAAGTACTTAAAGTCCTAACCCAAGAGGAAATAGAAAGATAAAATAAGAAATCAGAAACAATATAAAACAAACTGGTTGTGGCGACACATGTCTGTAATTCCAACATGCAGGAGGCTGAGGCAGGAAGATCGCCGCAACTTCAAGGTCAGCCTGGGCTACATAGCAAGCTCAAGGCCAGCTAGAACTACATACTACCTAGTGACAGCGTGTCTCAAAAGAAAAAAAAAAAATATATATATATATATATATGAAAAAAGACAAGCTAAAGAGAGCCCTTCCTCTAATAACAGGGATAGTCAAAGACATAATTACAAAGTACAGTACTAGAACCAATTTAAATGCCCAACAATAGGTAATAGGTTAAATAAGCTACAATATCCATATATAATAAAAGTAGGCACTTAAAATTATGCAACAGAGGAACATAGCATTATGTGCAAAATACAACTTTTCTAATAAACTTATTTTAGGACAGTTTTAGAAAAACTACCAAGACAGTAGAGAGAGTCCCCATATATGCCATATCCAGTATCCCTATTATTAACACTGTATATCAGTGTGGTATAATTTTACAATTACAGAACCAATACTGATATATTATTATTAAATAAATCCTATATATTCATATTTCCTTAGTTTTTATTTAACATTCTTTTTTCTGTTCCACAAATCTGTTCAGGATACCACATACGATTTGGGCAACATATATTTACTGTTACCTCCCTAGGCTCCTCTTAGATGTGAGTTTCTCACTCACACATTCCTTACTTTGGATGACCTCAGTGGTTTTTCTGAGGAGTACTGATAAGGCATATTGAATAATGTTCTTCAACCAAGATATTTATGTTTTCCTAAAGATTAGACTGTAGTTACGGGGTTTGAAGGAAGACCACAAAAGTAAAGAATCATGTTCAACGCATCCTATCAAAGGCACATTCTATCACTATGACCATATATTGACGGTGATCATTTGGCTAAGGTACTGTTTATCAGCTTTCTTCACTGTTAAACTATTTCTTCTGCCCCTTTTTCCATATTATACTCTTTAGAAGGATGTCACTATCAGCAGTCCACACTTTCTGGGACAGGAAATTCTGCCCCTCTGTTCTGAGGGTACTATATAAATTATCTGGAATACTTCTGCATGGGATATTAGTGTCTTCTTATTTATTTATTCATACTCATTCATTCATTCATTCAACAATTTATTTATGTCAGCATGGTATGTGGATATTTTGTACTTTGGGTTATAATTCAATAATCTATTTTGTTACCCAAAGTATTCCAGTTTGGGCCATAGGGAGCAAGGTGTTTCGGTTTGGCTCCTGCATCCACTTGACACAATCCCCATTCTTGAGGGGGTTTTGTTCTTAGCACCTCTTTACTTTGTGGCACTACCAGATGCTCTAGACCCATCTTTGTTTTCCTTTCCCAGTCTTACAAGAGAGCAAAATAAGAGGAGGAGTCCTAGGCTAAGAAGAAAAAAACAAATATTTATTTTGGTGCCAATGGGCACCTCATTCATTTTCTCATTTATTCTAAAACATTGAGTATCACAGTACTATGTGCCAGGAACTACTGTAGGTACTGAAGAAACAACAGTAAACAAGACAGACGTGGTCCTGCTCTTGTAAAGCGTACATTCTAGATGAGCTACATTCAGATGTACACAAATGGTTCTGATAACATCAAGAGATGATAAGTACTTTGAAGAGCAGCTTTTCTAGACTAGCAGGTTTAAGAAAGGCCTCTTTGAAGGTATTATATTTAACCTAAAACCTGGGGGAGGCATGTGAAAATCTAGGAGAAATTTTTCTATGCAGTGAGATCAACCAGTTAAAAGACTTTAATGTAGTTATTTTAAAAATCTTACATGCAAGAAGAAAGAAAACCACCGTAGCTAGACTGTGGTAAGTCAAAGAGACAGTAGTACAAAATGAGGTCTAGAAGGCATGCAAAGGTCCACATCATATGGATCCTTGTAGACCTGAACAAAGATTTAAGATTTTATTCTAAGTGCTATGAAAAGCCATTGGTTTTTGTAATTAAATTACTTGGCAATTATATGCAATATGAAAGGGTAATGAGTAAAACCAAATTATCTCACACCAACTCCCATTTTTCAAGTGAGAAAACTAAAGCCTAGTGAGATTAACTATCTTGTCTAGGTCTCACAGCTGCTGAATGGGAAATCTATGACTCATGCACACAACAGTCTAGCCTCCAAACCATCCCTCTAACACTATTTTCTCTCCAGCCCTCTTCACCCTGCTTCTGCTTGGCTTCACATCTTTATCTCTGGTCATATCCTTGGTTTCACTTCTTATATTCTTTGAAAGTTCCCCTGAATCACTAAAGACTAGAAGTTCTCTAAAACAACCAACGTCTTCTGAAGCTGCTTAGAAACCACATCATTAACTGAATCAACCAATTCTCACATTCTTCTACTCAACCTCTTTCATTTATTCACTACAGAACATCTTATGGGGTTAATGGTCTACAAAATCAGGGACTGCTGTTTGCAGAAAACACATATGTTAAGAAGAGAAATTTGTTCTCCCGTTTTTGAGTTCCTGGCATCTCTTTTTTCATCCTAATATATTTCTTTTGCATATCAAACTCAGTACCTTACATATTAAGGTAAGCTGATTCTTTCAGAACCCATGGTCCAGGAGAAGAAAACATTTAGGATTAGATTAAGTATTGCGGCCATCCTATATGGAAAAAAGAATAAGAATCCCACCTCCCACCTACGCACACTGTATCTGTCATGTGGTATTTCTAATGTTTACTAATGACAAAAGCTAACACTTATTAAGTGCTTCTTATACATTGTACTAATATAAATAACTTGCATAAATGATCTCGTTTAATCCTCACTAACAACTGAATAAGAGAGGTGCTATAAGGATTCCATTTTACAAATGAGAAAATGATACATGAAGAAGTTTAATAATCTACTCGAGGTTATAGGTCTGGTAAATGGAGAAGCCAAGATTGGGACCCAGCTAGTACAGATCCTGACATTCATTCTGTACTAAATTGCATACAGAATCAGACTTCTTAAAATTTCTGTATGGTCTTGATCCTGGAAAAAATTTAGCTGGACCATACTACTTGTTAAAGACAGCATCCTTTCAATTAGGTAAGCCTCAGCAAACAAATCTGACCTTAATCATTACATAATGCTCAGTGTGGTACTCATTCAAAATGTCTGCTTTTCGGAAAATATGGTTTGGCTTCTATTCCAATGTAGTTAGAAATAAACTTCAGCCCATAAACAGTCTACCTGTACCCAGTGAACACCAGTGGAGTCGTTATATAATTTTAAAATCTCTACTTTTATTTATTTAGCAAAGAAAAACTGTGTTACCAAATTTTTCTTTTCATAGCAATTTTTAATGTAATGAAAGGAACACACACATTCCCATTCCTCTGAGTCATCACTAATGATAGCCAAATCATATTGATTTTTTTATATATGAACTCAAAAGAAAAGCAGACTCACATTATACCCAATATTTCTGCCAATCCATCTGAATAAAAATCAGACATATGAAGAAACTGGATATCAAAGGCCATAAGGTAAGAGCAGACAGCACAGAGAGACAGAATTTTAAAAGCTTATTTAGGATAATACATCAAACATATTTCTTACCATGAACTACTGACCCAGTCAATCATATGACTCAAAAAGCGGTTATAAACAACTAAAAAAAATGTGATGAGTAAGTGGAAATGTGGGAACACAACATCTAATGACATGGTGTGCTCATTTATTCCTCCAATGACATGTCTTCAGTTTCAAATGTCTTCTTCAAATAAGGTCTTACATTTTCAATAACTTAATTCTTCAAGATACTTCTGTTTGTAAAATAAAATAATACATTTTACATTGTATTTTAAAATACAATAATACATCTGACACTTGTTTTAAAAAGCTCTAAGAATGAAATGAAAGTTACTTCTGCTTAATGCTTCCTCTATGCATTTAACAGATATTTAATAAGCACTCTTGAGGGTTTCATCTCAAAAAAAAAAAAAAGGTTAAAATTTGTAACCCAAAATAGAAAATAATCAGTACCACAAAAGAATTTTTTTAAGTCAAGTAGGGAGAAAAAGTGGCCTTAGAAGCCAGGCATGGTGGTACATGACTGTAATCCCAGCACTCAGAAGGCTGAGACAGGAGGATCACCACGAGTTTGAGGCCAGCCTGAACTACATAGTGAGACTCTGTCTCAAGAAACAAAAAAAAAAAAAAAAAAAAAAAAAAAAAAAAAAAAAAAAAAAAAAAAAAAAAAAAAAAAAAAAAAAAAAAAAAAAAGAAAAAGAAAAAGAAAAAAAAAGACATAAGAGGTGACCCTCTAGTAACAAGAATTTGGTCGATGCAAAAACAAGGAAAAGGACTTTCCAAGTAGAAGAAATATTATGGGCAAAGTCATAGGAATGGACACATCATGAGTCTTTTTAAGTGAATAAAAATAAAAAAGGATATAAGGCATTAGATTTGATGACCAGGAGATCTTAGGTGATCATTAAGATACAGGAGTTAACAAAAACAGAACCAAAAGGTTCAGTGGTAATAAAGCAGCAAGTACAAAATCCATATTCAAGGGGGCTAATGAATAAGTAAAAAGAATATGAAAGCCTCAAAGTATGGTAAAGGCTTGTGTAAAAAGGGCAGCCGAGAGACTGCAGAGTGGTTCAAGCAGGTAAGCAAGAAAAATAAAGGTTTTATTTTCAAGGATAAAAAAAATGAAATTCATCTAAATAGTCAAAAAAATAAAGAATAACAAGAAAAAGAGTCCTAAGCAAGATGTAAGAGGATGAGAAGGCACATGTGGAGGGTGACAGTCCAGTGTCATCTTTCAGGGAAAATTGTCCCGGACTTGCTCAGATGGGTCACTCCCTCTTCTGGATCCCTGTCCAGCAGAGTGTAAGCTTCAGGGTGTGTTTGGGCTCACTCCCCAGGAGCAGGGACACTACCTGAGACACACCGTGACTGTGAGTGAAACAAGTCAATGAATGAATGAATAATACTTTCTTCCTATTTGAAAGGAGAATCTTAATGAAGAAGAAATGTTTTAAAATCGAATAAAAGAAAAATGTGGTACAATATCCACAGAGTAGTACAAAGCTAGAAAACACCTTCATAGACTAAGAGAGTATAATGATTAATATTGATGGTCAACTTGATTGGCTCTAGAGATGCTGAGGAGACTGCTACAGCACACTCTGGGTGTGTCTGGGTGGGTCAGGCAGGCACGGCCTTGGGGTCTGTATCAGGTCTCTGTCCCTTCCTCCTTGGCACTGTTTCCCACTGTTGCTTCCTTGCCACCATGAAGTAAGCAGCTTTGTTCTGCCACGCACCTTCCTCCATGATGATCCTGCCTTACAGTCAGCGGATCACAGACTGAAACCTCTGAAACTATGAGCCAAAATAAACCTTTCCTCCTTTAAATTGTGGGTGTCGGGTATTTTGTCCCAGAAAGGTGATTAACACAGAACAGGCTGAAACTTGTTTCTTTCTCCCTATCAACCCTATCTTGTCCACTGGGGTTACACAGAACAAGTCCCCACCTTCTTCCACCATAGACCAGATGAACATAGCGGGTGAGTCAGAAAGCAGTGCAGGAAGCAGATGCCCCATATTGAGAGTGAGGAAAGCAGCAAAGGTGCCTTAGGGAACAAGGGAATTTTCGGGGATCAAGACTTCATGGCACTAAAGTGAGTGAACAAGGATGCTAAAGCTCATAGACTAGCTACAGTAATGAAATAGCAACTCTTCTCTGAAGTAACACTTCATGGATGAAGATTTCATGGCATGGGGCAGGGTGGGTTTGTAATTGGAGTGACCAGTGGGTTCTATGAAAGAACACTGCATAGCTCCAAAGCTATGAAGTTGAATAAAGGCCGATTACCACTGACCTCTATGTTTCCTTCATTGTTTGATGGAGCCCAAAGTGCTGTATCTTCAATAGAAAGCTGTGATTCATTCTGGAAACAGCTTCACTTTGTTAGTTATACTGGTCAGGGAACCATCTCCAACTTTGTAATTGCCACATTTTCCACTAGTTCCAATTGCCTCCGCTTTTATGTCCTGATGACCATTCATTACTGTTTATACAACACTATTCAATAACACGTTAACTTCAAAAAGAGAGAAGAGGAGACGCAAAACTATGCACTTATGCAATATAGTACACATAATTATTCCTTAAGACCACCTTCCTCACAAGGAGATAGGCCAGCTTGCATTGGTGGGACAGTGTGAGAAGAGAACAAATGGAAAATCTGAGAGACAAAAGGGATCACAAGACCTGAGAAACAGAGAAGAATTAACAAAGAGGGCTTGTATTAGTCACCTTTCTGCTGATGTGATAAAACAACTAACATACACAACTTACAGGAGAAAAGGTTTATTTTGGCTCACAGTTTCAGTACTTTCAGTCCATAGTTGGCTGAAGGCAGAAACAGGATGGTAGAAACAGCACAGTCGAAGGCGGAAACAGCAAGGGAAAAGAAACCTTCTCAACTCATGGCAGTCAGAAAGCAAAGAAAGCCAGAAAATAGCCAGAGAAAGAGGAGGGGCTAGGGACAAGAATATGCCCTTTTAGTTACATCAACAGTGACATCGAACCAGACCCCACCTATAACAGCACATTTAGTCATGAATTCATCAATAGATTATCAATCCATGAGTGGGTTTAGCACCCTCATGATCCAATCACTTTCCAAGAGCCCCAACTCTGAACATGGCTGCATTGGGGATCAAGCCTTCAAGTCCTTTGGGGGCACTTCATAGATAAACCATAACAGAACTCTAATATTTTTAGCTGTGCCCTAAAAGGACAGCAAATTTACTTCTAGAAATAGCTTTCTTAGTAAAGAAATATTCTGAGTTTGGAGGGAACATGTCAATTAAAAGGTGTGGTTGGGATGTCCAAACAGAGACACCCCTGGGTGGTTGCAATCCAGCCACTGGCACTCTAAATGATGAAAGATAACTGTAGCTCTTTGGTGGCCACCTACACAGGAGCTTGTGGTAGTCAGGATTGTAAAGTGGCCACCAAGATTCCCACCCCCTACAGTACATACCCTTGATGGTAGGATGTCATTTCCCCTTATGATGTGATGTCACCTCCCATGATTAGGTCAATAATTAGCTGACTATAAATTTATCAAAAGGGAAATCAGTCAGGCATGGTGGTTCACAGTCCCAGCACTTGGGCTGCTGATGTGGGAGGATCACTTGAGCCCAGTAGCTTGAGTCTGAGACGAGCCTGGGCTCAAAAAAAGTATCTTGACCGAGCCTAAGCCTCATCTCCTTAGAGAAACCTTTGTAAGACCTGCTCCCTGCTGGTCTTGAAAACACAGCTTCTGTGAACTTTACAGCCACAGGAGCCCTACTCTACCAACAACCTGAATGATCTTGGAAGAGACCACTGAGCTCCAGGTAAGAAATGCAGTCCAGAAGACAAATGATTTGCGGTCTCGAAGACCTGAGCCTAAAATCCAGCTAATCCATTTCTGGACTCCTGACCCACAGAAACTATGAGACAATAACTCTGTGTTGTTTCAAGCTATGTTTATTTTCTGGTGATTTGTTATGCAGCAATAGCAAATTAATAGAAAAATGAAACCACTGAGGGTATCAGACAGAAAGTAGAGTACAAGGGCAGGCCATAGAGCCAACCAAGGAAGGAACAAAAAAGAACAGGTTGTAAAGGTATAAGAATAATGGAATGCTGTGTTGTCTGAAGGCCAAAGAAGGAGAATGTTCAGAGGAATAGGGTGGAATACACACCAAACAGTCAAGTGATATCAAGGATGACAAGAGTGAGAATCTTGGAAATTAGCCTTTAAGGCCTTTAAAGGTAGAAGAACTGAAATAGACATCATAATGGGAAGCATTAGACTTAAAAGGAAGGAAGCAGAACTCTCAAATACAAATAGCATATCAAGTTTGGCATTGAAAGGGGGAAAAGGATAGAACCAAAGCTGGAGTGCTGAGCCAAACACCAAAAATGGTGTCAAGTAGAGGTTATTCACATTACCCTTTAAAGATCGAAAAGCCTTCCTTACAGCTAAAGGAATGAATCGCTCTTCCTGGAATTTCAGGCATGTTCCCAAGTACATGGAAGAAAGATTTTGTAATCCAGGCTTTTTCTTAGAACCGTTAAATAACAAAACTATATAAAACCCTGTATGTAACAAGCAAGCCCCAGCATGAGAGTGAACTAAATTAACTTATACACTCTGCCTACATCTCATCATTATGGTTAACAAAAAGCCAGGCTTGTAAAGGTGTATCTGAGGACAATTTTATGATCCACCTCACTGTTGGCACAGTCCTTGTCTGGTATGTCGCACTGCGCTGCTCTCCTGAGCGTCTGTGAAATACCTCCTGGAAAAACAGACAAAATTCACTAGAATGATGACTCTTCTCAAAGTGACCTCATGGGAGTTTTGGGGAAAGGCACAAAGCCAGGTGTGGATTAGGGACAAGAAATCACATCAGTGACCAAATGATTCAGCAGGTAAAATATGCATTATCTCATTACACTTTAAGCAAAAAAATTCATGCAAGGAATGCAGGTACATCATACCAAGAATTGATAGGTTAATTAAGAAAAACAAATGCAATGGCAGGAAGAAAAAGCTTAGCATGGCATGAGAGAGAAAACATATTTTATATTCTTATATATTCATTCTGTTTATGGAACATCTTCTAAATCTTGCATTTATAGTTTATTTATTTTCATTCAGCAAATATTTATTGAGTGACTAATTTATTCAGGCACTGTGCTAGGTGCTGGGCTATAACAGCAAAAAAAGGATGGATTCTCTGTTCTCATGAGACATAGTCTAGTGAGATGGCACATGCCAAACATTCTAAAATCCAGTGACCTGAAAAGTTGAGGGGAAGCAATCAGGTTGAAAGCAGACCTAAAGGACTTATCTCGAAGTCGAGTTGGCATGACAAGTATTTTATTTTGATACCTCTCTTCCTCCTCTCCCACCGATTCAAACAAAATGCTTTTGGCAAATATAATTGTCATTTTATGACCGTCTCTACAAATTAGGGAGACACTTCACAGAAACAGGAAACCAATGAGGATATTCCACTACACATGCAAACATCTGGCCAATCTCTCCTCTGTTCTTAATAATCCATTTTGCTAGAGAATAAAACCAAGGAAACTGATTTCAGAAATCACTAACTTCACAGTCAGAACACGCCAATGATAGACCAGATGATACATGCTGGATGGCTTTTAAGATCTGAGCTGCAATAGTAGGCATATTTAGGCTTTTCAACATCACCTCTAAGGGACCTCAAAGGTACAAAAACATAATTAGCCTTCGATGATCCACTATATCGTATATCCATATTCTCATATGTCCCTAATTCGGCATATTTGCATACGATGTGCATTCTAACATATCCACAAAAAATGTTTTTATATGCTAGCAGAACGTAATATGATAAAACCCTGAAGGAGCCATTCTGCTTTGTTGTGTCATTTCTCATACTCATCAGACAATGATCCTTCTCTTAGCCATATTCTCTACTTACCCCTTAACCACAATTGTGGAGGGCTAGGCAGTGTGGAAAAGGGCATAGATTCAGAATCTTTTTGACATCCTCAGCAGTTTGGTGGAAAGAAATGTGGACCCTAAGTAAAGAGGCCTAAAACGCATGTCTCAGCTCAACCTTCCACCACCCTCCCATGAACTGTAAAGTTCCTGGGTCAAGTTCACAAAACACCACTGACTTCCTTACAACCTTCTTTGTATGGGTGATTTGAAAATACTCAAAAGAAGAATAATATAAAGTTATCATTTAAAAATATATTTTCCAAGAGAAGTAATTAGAATGCTTGCCTTGCAAACATAAGGCCCTGAGTTTGATCCCCAACACCAAAAAAAAGATGTATTTTCCATGCAAATACAAACAAAAGCAGCTTATTTAGGGTTTTACCATGCAACAATTTAGTAATTTCACTGAATTTGATTGGTATTTTCTACCTTCCATTGATACAAACAATCCATATAAGGAAAATAACTCCCACTAAGGACAAAACAGATTAGTCATCTATGTAAGTACAGTGATTGTTTTATCAATCAAAGACTAGTTTCTGAACTGCTAGTCTTTACATTTTTGAAATACTAAACATACATTAAAACACTGTTGATTCAGAAAACACTAGTGGAAAACATGAATAACACGTGAAATTTAACTATACATAAAAACGGACTATAAGTTTTTAAAAGGTAAGTAAATTATTTAATTATATACTCAAGAAAAATAAGAAAACTGGGAGTTCGTTTTTCTCAGGGGAAATCATCTTTGTTCCTTAATATTATGAAGGCTCTTTGGTTTGTCTAAAAACCTTATATGGATATTTGGTGGAAACCCTGAAAGAAAACCTGGGCAGAAAAAAATTCGTTCACACAACAAACCTCTGATTAAATGACTCTATCAATAAGAATGTCTGAACATGAAACCAGATATGATCTGGTCAGGAAAATTCCCTTTCATGTTACATCAGGTGGATTCGTATACAGATGACTGCTGCTTATCCTGCCCTAATACATACGTCTGTGTGTCCAAAGACAATAATGCTTTCATTTATCATTCCCTCTCCTTGAGGCATGAACATCATAGTCCTACCCACTACAATAAAAACATTTTCTAGAAACCACTTCCAAGGCCCTAAGAACAAATGCAGAGGAAAAATTGGGGAAAGAACAAAGACCAATGGGAGTTGCTAAGATAGTTCCCATCAATGGACCTTCATTTCTTATCACTGTCCTACCACTAATTACTTCTGCCTTAAAGAATGGGCAATATCACCACCTGCCAGGAGTCTACCCCAATGTACCACTCTTAAAAATCTACATATTTTCGCCTTTATCTCTCATTAAACCTGTTTCCGGTCTCAAGCCTATTTTGGCATGATAACCTCTTCTTTTTATCCAGATGCTCAGAAATAACAAGTACTTAAAATTCTACCCTATATCCAGAATTACAATAAGGTCGATTTTTCTGTAGCAGGGAAATGAAGAAATTAAAGGGAAGGGGAGGAAGGGAAAGAATGAGGGAAGGGGAAATAGAGTGAGGGAAGGAAGTCATAGTAAGTGGTAACAGAAAAGAAAGAACAAGAAAAGAAAATGCTAACAGAAAAAAAAGAACAAGAATGAACATAAACATGTGTTGACGTAATATAAGAGGTCCATGTTTTAAAAAGAGAGAGATTTGCGCATGTTGAACCATCCCTGCATCCCTGGAATGAATCCTACTTGGTCATAGTGTATAATCTTCTTGATAACTTGTTGCATTCTGTTTGCCAGTATCTTACCGAGGATTTTTGCATCTATGTTCATTAATGAGATTGGCCTGTAGTTCTCTTTTTTTGTTGGATCCTTCTCTGGCTTTGGTATCAGGGTGATGCTTGCTTCCAGGAATGAATTTGGGAGTATTGCTTCTGTTTCAATTTCGTTAGAGTTTGAGAATTAGTGGCATTAAATCGTCTCTAAATTTCTTGTAGAATTCTGCAGTGAATCCGTCAGGACCTGGGCTTTTCTTTGTTGGTAGATTTTTAATTACTTCTTCAGTACTACTCTGCCATAAAGAATGATGAGCTTGAGATATTCCTAGGTAAATGGATGCATCTTGAGATCATACTCTTAAGTGAAATAAATTGGACACACATGTTTAAATACCATATAGTTTCTCTGGTGTGAGAAACTGAAGTGAAATAAAGACTAAAATGTATTATATTGGGAAAGGGAAGAAAATGTCCAAATGGGAAAGGGAACAAGGGAGGGGGAAAGGAACAGAGGGTCAAGAGAAATAAGAAATGGAAGGAAAAAATGGAAACAAATCTTTTGTAAATAGGGAGGGAGGAGGGGTGAGGGGAGGGGAATGGGAAAAAAAGAAGCAACAAGATATATCACGTACAGGTACAAATTCCCTATGATAAATGTTATCAATATGTACATCTAAAATGTAACATTAAAATAAAATTTTAAAAAAAAAGAGAGAGAGAAAATCAACTATCATGTGTTCTTCTACATTGTTCTTAATGTTAATTTGGGTTACAGTGAAATCCAAATACCATTTTTATAAATTATCTTGAAAAATACTTTGGCCTCTGATTTTCAACATCTTTCTATGTACCTAGGACATGCTTGAGGGTACATGGGAAAGCCCAGAAAATGATCCAGCTAAAATCAACAGGAGTTTGTTGACAGGATTCAAACAAAAACAAATCAAAAGAACAAAAGAGTTTTCTCTATATTCAGTAATAGATACTAACTATACTAATTTTGGTCAAGCTATAAGTGTATTGATTTTCACTAATTTAATACTAAAGGCCTGGGCCTCAACCACCTCAAGATCCTTTCAGTAACGGACATTAAGGTAAACTGGAGTACTTTTTCTCTCAGGTTTGCACTGCAGCTGACCAGCAAAGATGTATTTCCTGTGTTTTCAAGAAGTCTTCCCTTCCTGCCTACTTAAATATCAGCCGAATCCAGACTTCACATGGATACTTGCAATAAGCAATATGTCATTTAATTTTGCTTGCAGTATTTCAACATACACATTCTCTTGACTTAAAAAAAAACCTGTAGCAAAGTAAAGTTCTCATTTTATAATATCTATAGGCTAAATAATTGCAAGACACCATCTAAAGTAAAGACACGGTAAAAATCAGTCTTTGCTGCAACTACTACATTCTTACGGCAGGACAGGCAAGGTTAAGAAATGAAACAAGAGAATGAAAGTGTAGACAACAGGCTAAAGGAAAGAGAACAAAAAAGAGAATGAAGGTAATGGTGATCGTTAATAACCAAATAAAAGCTAACCTTCACTTAGTACTTACTGTGTAATAGTCACTGCCATAAGCACTTTACATATATTAACCTATTTTAACTTTCATCAGTCCTAGGAGGCAAACACTATTATTATTCTTACTTAAAGGAGGAGACTGAAACTTTATGAGGAAACTAAAGAATAAAGTCATTCCATGACTTCCCCATGGGCCACAGCTACTTAGTAGAATACTATGAATTTGAGCAGATAGTTCGACTCCGAAGCCCAGTCTCCTAACCACTACTGTAGCAGCCTATACAGGAAAGTTACCAAATGGTGAGAAGTTAATTCAACAACAAGCTCAAAATTAATGAAACACACACATTCTGAAATTTTACCTTATCAAAACTGCATTCATATTTAAATATCCTCCTCCTAATAAACACTTTATAAATTTTAATATGTACTTACTATGGCCACAGGTAACAAGTGCAATTACAAACATTAGAAAAGATTACTGCTACAAAGCCTTCTCCACAAGTATGTGAGCACAGTATTTTAACTACCAAAGAGATCTCGTTTCTAGCGCAGCCCATGAGCACACAGCGCCATCCAGTGATAGCACAGGTGAAGCACAGGTACATCTGCAAGAGAACGGGCACTCAGCCTAATCTTTATATAACTAATTCATAATTTTCTTGTTAATAAAAAGAAACATACAGTAGTAATAACCTATCTTTTATTTTACTATAACTTTTGCCAAATTACCTATAAATTTCCACACTGCTATTTTTTTAATTTAAATGTACGAATTCTGTTAAGACCAATCCAAACTATTAAGGGATAAGAGCAGTTGCTGATAATTTAGTGGAGTAGAGTACTTCATTTTCCTCAACAAATTATTCAAACTACTTCTTTATTAATAGCATGTCAGCCACCCAACGAGGACTTCTCATCACCAGACAGGGTATTGCAGCTAGTGGATTTCGGGGGAGGGGGGGTGCTGAGGATCGAACTCAGGGCCTTGTGGTTGCTAGGCAAGCACTCTACCACTTGCACTAAATCCCAGCCCCATACAGCAAGTTTCAGAGAGGTGAGAAGCAGTCAGTCATGAGGGCCAAATGGACCTGCTCCAGATAGCGAAGTAAATTCTGGGTCGTTCCCCCGACCTACAGCACCTGCACTGTGAAACCCCCACAAAGGATAGTAGAGAAGTTATAGGCACATAGGGAAGGGAGCTGGGCAAGCACCAAGCAAGGTGAAATGTAGCTATACACCTAAATAGACAGGCAACTACTTTTTGAAAGTTCCCAAGCAGGGAATGTTTACATCACAAATTAACTGAATTCTACAGTTGAAATTTCATCCAAAGCCATAATATTATGACTGGTTAGACCATTAAGAGAAAATTATAATATACATGTTATCATTTTCTCTTAATAGTATAATGATAGGAATATATAGAGATAGAGATACAGACATATCCCTGGAAGGAATTTAAGAAAGACCCAACAGTAAGTTCTTTTAATATGATTTTTTTCTGAAACATTCACTAACATTCACATTCAGAACTTTTGGCAGTAGTTATCATGAAGGAATGGACTTGCAAGAAACTTTAAATTACTAAATTAGACATTTGCATAGTTTGAGCATTGTTTCCTAACATGTATTTCTTTTGTTAAATATGTGAAAAGTCTTGTCCTCCACTCTATTACACTCACTATGAAAAGAGAAAACATTTGTCTCTATTCTCTATATAGCCCTTACATATTTCAATCATTTGTGCAAATTGATATAGTCGCATACACTGCTAAAATACAGCTTTTCCTTAATACTCTTTACCACAGAACTACTTAAGAATCTAACCCAGCTATTTCCCTTCTTGTTATCTTCCCTAAACAATTAAAAGCATCATACCACAGTGATATATGCACACTCATGTTTACAGCGGCATAGTATGTAATAGCTAAATCCTGGAAACAGTCCAAATGTCCATCAATCGAGGAATGAATAAAGAAAATGTGGGGTTCTTTTTATACAATGGAGTACTACTCTGCCATAAAGAATGATAAGCTTGAGATATTTCTAAGTAAATACATGCATTTTCAGACCATATTCTGAAGTGAAATAAATCAGACACACATGTTTAAATACCACATTGTTTCTCTGGTGTGAGAAACAGAAAGTGTAAATAAGGACTAAAATGTACTATATTGGGGAAAGGAAGAAATTGTTCAAATGAGAAAGGGAACAAGGGGGGGAAGGGGTAAAGGAATGGAGGGACAAGAGAAAAAAGGAGGGAAAAATGGAAACAAAGCTTTTGTAAATAAGGAGGGAGGAGGGGGTGAAGGAAGGGGAGGGGAATGGGAAAAAAAGAAGCAGCAAATATATCATGTACAGGTACAAATTCCCTACAATTAATGTTATCACTATGTATATCTAAAATGTGCCATTAAAATAAAATTTTAAAAAAGAATCTAATCATTTTGAAGACGATATTGTTCAATGAACAGCTCAGCTAGTTTTTTGGTTCTTTCCTTTTTGAAATTCCATAATTAATGATACATGTGCAGGAGTGAATATAACTTAAAAGACCAATAAGTGAACTCTGGGCACTACTATGTGACTGAGGTCTGACATGAAATTCCTATCTATGGCCCCAGGAATATCTTTCTATAGCTGTTTCCCTTCAAGTCAAGGGATCAGGATGAAAGACTCCCACAGAGTCTCCTCAACTCCAAGCTGATGATTTCCAAATAGTCCATATCTTCACTGCATAAAATTGTGTTCAGTACATCATAGAGCCATGACACTTTAAGATTCTTTTCTAAACCATTTTGTGTTCTTTTAGATGCCTGTCAACAGAAGGTGCCCAAGGTAGCCTGCAGAGCAAAGACATGAAGTAAAATGATGTCCATTATTAAACCCACAGGCCAGTCAAGAAAGGAGCTACAAGCATGACTTCACTCTGGATTAGCCATTATTTGGGGAACTTCGACACCATTTAATTTTAAGAGTACCAGGACAATACTAATGGAACTGTCCGACTATGGACACTACGTGAAGACACATCTGGTTTTCTTTATAAACGGCGACCCATAGGACTACCGTATCAGAGTCACTTGGGGTGCTGCTTCGAAATGCAGATTTCTGAACCCTTCCCAGACCCGCTGGGAGCTAAATGCTTGAGTCTGAGGCCTAGCAATCTGTTTTTCAAGACGTTCCCGGGCATTTTACATAAGTTCGTGAACCGTCGTGTGCAGGAGCAGTTCTCACACCCGGCTGCACATCAGGATCTTCCGGAGAGTGTCTAAGCCCCAGTGCCCAGGCTCTACCCTGACGAACTAAACGAGACTCTCTGGGGGTCGCAGATGATTCAACGTGAGGCAGACTTTGAACACTGGCACTGACAGGGACAGAGCTTAGTCCTCCAAACTCAGTCCTCCAGGTGTCAAGGCACCTCAGCCCGAAGCTTCTCACAATAACACCACCAACAAAACTGGCTGATGCCCAGTTAGTAATGGTGGCAACAATCAAGGGCCTAACAAGCGACTTTGAAGAAGTGTCAAATAGTTTTAAAATGTACCCAAAAAATCCCATTACCAGCTATGACTATACAAAAAGAAAAAATTTTTCATCAGTTTTACATAAACAAAAAAGGTAGTTTATTAAGTACAGCTTCCGATGACAGAAAACATCCTGTGACTAGTGCTCTGAATTCACATTCTGAATCAGTTTCATTTAAAATACCATGGTGACGTGACAGTGACTGAGACACACTTGGTTTTCCACCAGTGATATATGAAATGACATTTTTTTTTTTCAGTGCCTGGGATTGAACACAGGGCTTCATGCATGCTAGACAAGCCCTCTATGACCGAGCTACGCTGTCGGCCCAAGTTGGGCCAAAAACTACAGTTGCAGATTTTATTTAATAAAATACAATTTTTGGGCTAGACTGAGCACAGGGTAAAAGGAGAATGCAATTTACACTTGTGGACTGGTATGAATTCAATAGAATCAAAGATAGGAAAGAATTACAAAACTATTTAGTGGAAAGGAAGTCATCATTTCAGAGTTACTTATGTGATTCCAAGTTATATGTTAAATTTCTGCAGATTCCCTTAAGGAAAATCTCAGAATGCATCTGAATCATTACCAATTCCATAAGAATGGTTCAATTTCAGGAAGAACTGATTAAACTGAAAACAAATTATCCCACCAAGGAGACAGTGTTCTGGAACTTCTGAGATAAATACACAGATTCTAGAGCTCCCTGAGATTTCTAGCAATTCTCTCTCAAGGATGTTTGTCCTGTGACCATAGGAAAATCCATTTAAAAGATAAAATTGCTGAAATTAAAAATGAGTGCCTCAGTAATTGATGTAAATCTTGATTCAGAATTGAGATGAAAATACACTTGTACAAAACACGAATTGTTTAACATTAACAAAAAATTGATATAGAAACCCAAAATCATCCATAGCTACTTTTACCTACTAAAGCAGTAAATCTGTTTTCTGTTGCTGCTGTAACAAATTATTCTGAAACTTGGTGGCTTAAAACAACACAACTTTATTATCTTATATTCCTGGAGGCCAGGAGTCCAAAATCACACTCAATGGGGAAAAGTCAAGGTGTTTACAAGACTGATTCTTTCTGGAGACACTCGGGTAATAATGTTTCCTTTCTTGTTTCAAATTCTGAAGGCTAAATGTACTCCTTATACACATGGCTCCTTTCCTCAAGTCACCCCAACTTCTCACTACCTTTGCCACACCTCTTAACTACCAACTGATGCTTCTGCATCCCTTTTCTAAGTTACCTTAGGTCCACCAGGATAATCCAGAACAATTATCCCTTCACAGGACTTCAATAAATCTAAAATGTTCCTTAAATGGTTAACCATTTAAGGTGACATATTTGTAGATTACAGGGATAAGTATGTTGATATCTTTCAGGGCCCTTATTCAGCCTACCAGAGTTAGTAATAAGGAAGTAGAAAGTAGATATAGTAATGGTTAGACATTATTTTTCACTTTTACTACTGGTGGGGAAGGAAGAAAGAAAAGACCGGATTGTCAAAGCATCTACCTATTCATCTGTGTTCTAAGATTCTAGCCGTTACACTAGCCACTACTCTTTTGGGACTATTGAGACTTTATGAATATATTCCAAATTGAGATGTGCTATAAGTGAAGTGTATATATCAAATTTGATAGCCGTAGTATAGGAAAGAATGTTAAATATTTCATTATCAATTTTATACCAATTTTATATTTAGAAATTTAAATGCTTTAGATATATTTAATTAAAGACTATATTATCAAAATTAATCTCATGTGTTCCTTTTTACTTCTTTTAAATTTTATTTTAATGGTACATTTTAGATGTACATAGTGGTAACATTCATCATAGGGGATTTGTACCTATACATGATATATCTTGTTGCTTCTTTTTTTCCCATTCCCCTCCTCATACCCCCTCCTCCCTCCCTATTTACAAAACGTTTGTTTCCATTTTTTCCTTCCATTTCTTATTTCTCTTGTCCCTCTGTTCCTTTCCCCATTGTACAAAAAAACCACATTTTCTTTATCCATTCTGCTGTTGATGGGCATTTGGGCTGTTTCCAAGATGTAGCTATTACAAACTGTGCTGCTATAAACATGGGTGTGTATATATCGCTGCAGTATGATGCTTTTAATTCTTTTGGGAAGATACCAAGAAGTGGAATAGCTGGGTCAAATGGAATCTCTAGTCCTAGTTGTCCTAGTTCCCTGAGGAATCGCCACACTGATTTCTATAGCGGTTGCACCAGTCAACATTCCCACCAACAGTGGAGAAGGGTTCCTTTTTCTCCACAGCCCCTCCAGCATTTGTTATTGGCTGATTTGTTGGTAACAGCCATTCTTTCTGGAGTGAGATGGAATCTCAGGGTTGTATTAATTTGCATCTCTCTTGTGCTCGCTTAGGCAGCACATATATTAATTTGCATCTCTTGAATGACCAGTGATGTTGAACATTTTTTCATAAGTCTATCTGCTGTTTCTACTTCTTCATCTGAGAAGAGTCTATTCATCTCAGTTGCCCACTTTTGGATTTAGACAGTCTGATTTTTTTGAGTTCTTTATATATTCAAGATGTTAGTCCTTTGTCAGAGGAATGGCTGGCAAAAATTTTTTCCCAATCTGTGGGTTGTCTCTTTGCTCTGTTGGTAGTTTCCTTTGCTGTGCAAAAGCTTTTTCATAAGATCAGGTCCCAGTTGTTGATTCTTCACAATATTTCCTGGGCAACTGGAGATTTGTTCATGAAGTCCTTGCCTACATCTATGTCTTCAAGAGTTCGACCTATTCTATCTTCCAATAGATTTAGTGTTTCTGTTTTAATATTTAGATCTTTGATTCACTTTGATTTTAGCTTAGTGCATGGGGAAAGATATGGGTCTAGTTTTAACCGGCATCTTTCCATTTTCTGATGTCTTCTTCAATCTCCTTTTTCAAAGTACTGTAGTTTTCATCATATAGGATCTTTTACTTCCTTTGTTAGATTGATTCCTGGGTACTTCATTTCTTTGGATGCTATTGTGAAAGGTGTTGTTTCCCTAATTTCTCTCTCAGTGAGTCTGTTGTTTGTGTACTGGAATGCTATTAATTTCTGAGTGTTGACTTTGTATCCAGCTACACTGCTGAATTTGGTTATTAAATCTAGAAGTCTTTTGGTGGAGTTTTTGGGGTCTTCTATATAGAGTATCATGTCATCTGCAAATAATGATAATTTAACTTCTTTTCCTATCCTTATTCCTTTTACTTCTTTCTCTTGTCTAATTGCTCTGGCTAATGTTTCCAGAACTATATTGAATAAGAGTTGTGAGAGGGGACATCCTTGTCTTGTGCCAGATTTTAGAGTTCCAGATTTTAGAGTTAGTTTTTGACCATTTAGTATGATGTTGGCTGTTGGTTTGTCATAGATGGCTTTTATCAGATTGAGATAAAGACCATCTATTCCAATTTTCTGCAGGGCTTTTATCATGAATGAGTGTTGGACCTTGTCAGATGCCTTTTCTGCATCTATTGAGATGATCATATGGTTTTTGTCCTTGGCTCTGTTAATATGGTGCATAACATTTATTGATTTGTGTATGTTGAACCATCCCTGCATCCCTGGAATGAATCCTACTTGGTCATAGTGTATGATCTTCTTGATAACTTGTTGCATTCTGTTTGCCAGTATCTTACTGAGGATTTTTGCAACTATGTTCATTAATGAGATTGGCCTGTAGTTCTCTTTTTTTGTTGGATCCTTATCTGGCTTTGGTATCAGGGTGATGCTTGCTTCCAGGAATGAATTTGGGAGTATTGCTTCTGCTCCAATTTCGTTAAAGAGTTTGAGAATTAGTGGCATTACATCATCTCTAAATTTCTTGTAGAATTCAGCTGTGAATCCGTCAGGACCTGGGCTTTTCTTTGTTGGGAGGTTTTTAATTACTTCTTCAATTTCAGTGGCTGATATTGGGTTATTTAGAGTTTTTATATCTTCTTGATCCAGTTTTGGTAATTCATATGTATCTGGGAATTTGTCTATTTCTTCTGTATTTTCGAGCTTATTAGAATACAGGTTCTCAAAGTAGGTATTGATGATCTTTTGGATTTCTGCAGAATCTGTTGTGATTTCACCCTTTTCATTCCTAATTATATGAATTTGAGTCTTTTCTTTCCTTTTTTTTTTATAAGTTTGGCTAAGGGTTTGTCAATTTAATTTTTCAAAGAACCAACTCTTTGATTCATTGATTCTTTGCATTGTTTTCTTAGTTTAAATTGTGTTAATTTCAGCTCTGAGCTTTATAATATTCTCACTTGTACAGACTTTGGATTTGAGTTGCTCTTCTTTTTCTAGAAGCTTGAGGTTCAATATTAGGTTGTTTATTTGAGCTCACTCTGTTTTTCTTTTTTAAAAGAAGTTTTTTTTTTTTTAAAGGAGTTGTTTTTCTGATATGGGCGTTCATTGCTTATAAATTTCCCTCCTAGAACTGCTTTCATTGTGTCCCACAAATTTCGGTAAGTTGTATTGGCATTATTGTCCAATTGTAGAAACTAATTTCTTCTTTAATTTCTTCTCTGACCCACTGATTGTTTAGGAGAATGCTATTTAATTTCCATGTGTTTATGGAATTTTTCTGGTTCCTTTTGCTGTTTATTTCCAGTTTCAATGCACTATGGTCTGATAGTATGCATGGGATAATTTCAATTCCTTTGCATTTACTTAGGCATGTTCAGTGAGCTAGTATGTGGTCTATTTTGGAGAAAGTCCCACGTGCAGCTGAGAAGAATGTGTATACTGATATTGTGGGGTGGAATACTCTGCATACATCTACTAGGTCCATTTGTTCAAGAGTTTGGTTTAGTTCTG
The DNA here is from genome assembly GCA_004026905.1 of Hystrix cristata. Taxonomy (NCBI): domain Eukaryota; kingdom Metazoa; phylum Chordata; class Mammalia; order Rodentia; family Hystricidae; genus Hystrix; species Hystrix cristata. Next base: position 9,485 of record PVJO010016982.1, on the reverse strand, counting down.
ATATTTCTGTGTTGACTTTTTGTCTAGTTGATCTGTCTATTTGTGACAGTGGCCTATTGAAGTCCCCTATTACAATCATATTGCTGCTTATTTGGTTTTTCATGTCCATCAATATTTGTTGTATGTAATTAGGCACACTAGTATTTGGTGCATATGTATTTATGACTGTCATCTCTTCTTCTTGGATTGTTCCCTTTACAAGGATGTAGTGACCTTCTTTGTCTTTCCTAATGAGTCTTGGCTTGAAATCCACTCTGTCTGCAAGTAGAATGGCAACCCTTGCTTTTCTCCAGATTCCTGTCAAATGAAATATTGTTTTCCATTCTCTGACTTTCAGTCTATGAATTTCTTTTTGAATTAAATGTGTTTCTTGTATGCAGCATATTGCTGGGTCTTGCTTCTTGACCCATTCTGCCAGTCTGCTTCTTTTAATTGGTGAGTTAAGACCATTTTCAATGATAGTTAAAACTGACATATGTTGACTTATTCTTGTCATATTATTTACCTGTTGTTGGCTTCCTAGCTTTCTCTTCTGTTTAATCACTTGCCTTGCCTGGAGGATTCATTCTGTTGCGATTCCTGGAGTTGTAGTCCTCATTTTCTCTTTCCGTAATGTCCTTCAGAACATTTTGGAGTGCTGGTTTGGTGGTCATGAATCACTTCAGGTGTTTTCTGTCACGGAAGTATCTTGCTTCTCCACCAATTTTGAAAGACAGTTTTGAAGGGTACATCAATCTGGGCTGAAAGTTATTGTCTTTTAGGGCCTGAAATACTTCACTCCAAGCTCTCCTTAACATGAGGGTTTGTGTTGAGAAGTCTGCTGTGATTCTGATGGGCTTTCCTTTATAGGTTATTTGTTTCTTTTCTCTAACAGCTTTCAATATTCTGTTCTTGTGTTGAATTTCTGGAAGCTTGACTGTTATATGCCTTGAGGTAGATTTTTGTTGATCATGGCTAACTGGAGTTCTGTATGGCTCAGTTATCTGTTTGTCCAGTTCTTTCTCCATACTTGGGAAGTTTTCTGCCATTATTTCCGTGAACAGGTTTCTTATGTGATTTGTGCTATTTCCTGCTTTTTCATTGACTCCAATCAATCTTATGTTATTTTTTCTTCATGACATCTAGAAGCTGTTGTACTGATTTTTCATGGTCCCTTACCATTTTGAAGAACTCTTTCTTTTCTTGATCATTAATCACAATCTTGTCTTCTATATCTGAGATTCTCTCTTCACATTGTTTCATCCTACTGCTGATACTTTCAATGTTATGTTTAATCTCTTGGACATCTGTTTGAATCTGTTTCATGAATTCCATTTCTTTCCTGTGTTGGGCATTTATGGTTTCCAGCATTTTTCTAAGCTCTTCCGTTTTTTTATCTGTAACTTCTCTAGAGTCACTAATCATGTCTTTCATTCTGGAAATGATTTCTGTTTTGATGTTTTCTAGAGCCTCACTCATCTGCTTTGTTACTTCTGCTGTTACTGCTTCCAAGAGTCTCGGTGGGAAGCTTTCAGATTGTTCCACTTCATTACCTCCTGGGTTTGCTTTTGATGAGCTGGAGGTATGGGGTTGCATCTTATTTGTGTGTCTTCTCATTTTCTATTTTTTCTTCTTTAGTTTAGTTCCTGGGTTGATGCTTATGAATTGCCTGTGGCAGGTAGCTTTTTTGTTACTTTTGAGAACCTTTTGGAAGTAACTACTTCCTCAGAGATGTCTTACAGGCATAGCTGGTTTTTGTATTTTGAGTCTGTTGCAAAATCTTGCCTCTTCAATTTATTGAGGCTGAGAAGTTGCCATCTATTTTTCCAGCCCTTAGTTCTTTGACTGTGGTCTATAGTGTTATTTGTGACCCTCTGCCCATCTTAGTCTTGGCATGCAAGGAAGAACTGAGTAGAACAATTCTGTCACCTTGGCTAAAGTAGTACAATCAGCAACAACAATAGCATCAGACCCAGTCTAGAAAATAACAAACTGTAGTAACTATTGATCTGCCACTTTATACCTTATGAACTAGATTTGTGGTTATATAACAATATCCCAAATAAACCAGAAACTTGTATGCAGTAAATATGCCCTCAATACAGTGATTTTACTCTCAGCGGAGAAAATTCAAAAGAGATTAGGAGGAAAGGATAGAGAAACAGAAGAGAAAGAGATGAGAAGCAAGGTTGGAAGCCAGGGGGAAATTCAAACATTGGGGAACTGTAAAGGAAACAGAAGGAAAGGAGAGATGGAAGAAGTAAAACAAAGACAGAACAAAAAATAACAGCAAAAAACTAGAAAGTTACTTTCCTATAAAAACAAGAAAGGGGGAAAACAAGAAAAAGAAGAGCAGAGAGGGAAAAAAAATATTTAAAAATAATAATAAAATAAAATGTCCACTTCCAGGTGTATCTCTGCTGTCACTGGTAGACAGAGTAGACAGACCCAGGTCCTTGTTGAATAATCCCAGCAGTAGATTTTGGCAGGGTAGTGAGTGTTCCCAGCTGGGTTCAATAGCAAGGTTTCACCCGTTCCATTGAAGATCAGCCTGATCACTGGCTCCGGGGTTGAAATTCAATTTGTTCAGCTGGAGACACACTGTGTATCTCCCACCAGCTTGGACTCAGTTCCCTGCCAGTTTGAACTTGGCTCCTTTCCCTCCTTCCAACTTGAGTTTGAACTCTGCTCCACCTTGCCCCACCACCGAAAGCCACTAGCAGCTTTTCTGAGTTCTGAGCTCAGCCCCTTTCCAAAATGGTGATTGGCCAATCACCACCCTCTCCTGGGGGCCGTCTGAGATCAGATGACTCAGGTAACTCACCAGCCACTGCATTCTTCAGTGTCCATCACTCCACTCCGTTTGTGTGTCTTTCTGTGGAGGTCTCTGGGAGCTCCAGTAGTCACTGTGTGTCTGAAGGCTCAAACTGCGTCACTCACGCCGAGAGCTGGGGCCACAAATTGGGGCTGTGAGCCAGGCTGTGTGCTAGGGGGCATGCAGGGCTGTGAGCTACTGCTGTGACCCCAGCTGCAAGCTGCTGCCATGAGCCGGGCTGTGACCCGAGGCCGTGCACCTAGACCGTGACCCAAGGCTGTGACCCAGGGGCTGCAAGCTGGGGCTGCAAGGCAGGGCTCTGAGCTGGGGCCACGAACCAGAGCTCTGGGAGAAAGCACCCTTCGTCCATCACCTTCTTCTTCTGGGCTGGTCTCTCCTTTTGCTTTCCCCATGTGCTTCAGCTCCCCACTGGGTCCTGAGAACACACTTCCCTCCTTCTTCTCTTCCCTAAATTGCTATATTCCAGTGTCTGGACAACAAATCTCAGAGAGGCTCTTACTCTCCTTCTCTCTGCTCTGCCATATTCCCGGAAGTCCTCCTTTTTAGTGGATACTAGAAAATTTTAAATTACATATGTGAGGAGTAAAAAGAATCAAAAAAGATGGAATGGAGCCCCTGCCATAAAAGCAATGCAAACATTGTCAAAATTACCAAGATCAGCTTTTCCAAAACTCTGGAAATTAAGCAAAGCTTTTCAATAAATGGTGAGTGTTTGCTCAAGAAAAATGACTGAACTTCATTTAGAACAGAGTCTTTACTTGCCATATTCCCATCCACATCTACCTGGCTCTGTGGTAGCCTTGAAAATCAAGAGCCCATGGGTAGCAATGAATACCGGCCACCTATTAGCCATGGAAGTGACAGAACGAGTTTAAAGTTTGGGGAAAACCCCCATCCCCAGAGAACTGCCCTTATTTAACTTGTCTGGGAGTGTCCTGGAAAAGCTCCACTTTCGGGCTTACTTTATGACCTGCCTGAAGGCTTACTCAATATAGTGTCCTTATCTTGCAGGCATTTGTCAAACATAACAAACAGCAATCGTTAACATCATAGTTGGCTGAGACAGTGATACAGTTAGAGCAAACAGGAAGCTGGCCAAAAACTCGGAAGAAACACTGGATAATATGATGTCCATGGGAAAACTGAAAAGCCCTCACATAGTCTTAGGACTCTAGAAACCAGGGAAGGCCTGGTCTTTCACCTATGTCCACCCTTGATATTCTGCACAAACATGAAGTTGAAACTAAAGAGTCTCAATTCTGCCCCAATGCAGACAAAGTGCCTCAGCAAAGGCAAGGAGACCTATTTGTTAAGAAGTCTTGGGGTTAGGGATTTAGCTCAGTGATAGAGCACTTGACTAGCAAGCACAAGACCCTGAGTTTGATCCCCAGCACCCAGAAAAATTTTTAAAAAAGAGGTCCTCTATCTAATCCACAGCTGACCACTAAACTAACCAAGCAGAGACTTCAGTAGCCACACATGACAGTAGAATTATAGAATTCATTCAGGAAAGTCACTAAACAAACAAACAGAAACAAGAAAACCTGGAGAGGGAGAGAAGCCTGAACTCCACCATTACTACATTATGTATTATTTAAAGCATCTGGCTGGGCATGGCAGCACATGACTGTAATCCCAGCAATCAGGAGGCTAAATCAAGAGAATTACTGAGAGTTCAAGGCCAGCCTCAACTACATAATGAGACCCTGTCTCAAAAAATAAGCAAAAAAAACAAATAAATAAAATTTCTTAAAACATCTGGCATGTGGGGTAGGAATACAGCTCAGTGGTATAAGGCTTGCCTACCATGTACAAGGTCCTGGATTTGATCCCTAGCACTGCAAAAATACAAACAAAATACCACTTTTCAAAAACAATGGAAAAATTATGAGGCATACAAAGGAACAGGAAAGTATGGCCATACACTGGGGGGAAAATACACTCAACTGAAACTCTCTAAGGAAACCCAGATGTTCTATGCTAGTCATAGACTATAAATCAGTTATTACAAATATGTACAAAGCACTGAAAAAACCCATGTCTAAAGAATTAAAGTGTGAAAGTGAGATGAGAATGGAGTGTCAGGAAGAGAAGGGAGAAAAGAGGCAAATAGAAATATTTGAATTAGTAATGGCCAAACTCCCTAGATGTTGTAAAAAAACATTAGTGTACACATCCAAGAAGCTCAACAAATTCCAAGCAGGATAAACCGAGAGATCCAAATCCAGACACACCAGAAAAAAAAAAAAAAAACTGTCAAAAGACCAAGACAGACTCTTGAAAGTAGCAAGACAAAAGCAATTCATCACATGTAACAGACCCTCAATAGTATTAACACTTCTCATTAAGAGTCATAGATGTCATGTTACCTTCCAAAGCTGTTTCGTATACGTTAGATCTAATATTTCTCTCAATCCTACAATGTAGATAGGACATATATATTAGTCAAGGGACGTAAGATGCTATAACAAATCTATTTTTAGAAGTTAGTATTTAGTTCTCTCACTTAACATTTCCAACTAGGTTGCAGGTCAGTGGATGGTTCTCTGCACAGAGTCATTTGGGAATCCAGCCTGACAGCAGCTCTAATATCTTTAACACATCATTTTTGAGATCATGCCAGTCCTTTTCATTACAACCTGAAAATAAGGAGTCTTGAACAAGTAAATGGAGGTTACACACATCACTTGTGTTTGGATTCTAATGTCAAGAACTTAATCTCACAAACACACCAACCTCAAGGGAAGTTTGGGATTGTAACATATTTGCGAAGACAAGAATGAATTTTGGTGGATAGCTAGCAGTCTCTGGCACAACAAATATTTTTAAGCTGGCATTTACAAGACAAAAAACCAAGTCTAACAGAGGGACAAGAGAAATAAGAAATGAAAGGAAAAAAATGGAAGCAAAGGTTTTGTAAATAGGGAGGGAGGAGGGGGTGAGGGGAGGAGAATGGGAAAAAAAGAAGCAACAAGATATATCATGTACAGGTACAAATCCTCCATGATGAATGTTATCACTATGTACATCTAAAATGTACCATTAAAATAAAATTTAAAAATAAAAACCAAGTCTCATAAAAATGATAAATGCCAGAGGTAGTAGGACAATATATTCAAAGTATGGGAGGAAAAAAAAAAGGTAAACCAAGAATTCTATATGTGGCAAAACTATCCTTCAAAAATAAAAGAGATTTTGATCCACTGTGATAATCTGTGCCTTTTAATTTATTATCAACACATGGTTTTAATGTGCTTATTGATTCAGTTGGACTTAAAGCTATCATGTAGCTCTCGGTTTTATGCATCCTATCTACTGTGGGGGTTTTTTCCTGTTTTTCTTCTATTGGATTAATATTATTTGACTTTATCTTTTTGATTTTAAATGGTTGTTTTAGAGTTTATAACACATATTTATCAAAATCTATCTTCAGTAAATATTAATCCACTTCATGTATAGTATAAGGACTGTATAACACTTTTGCTTCCCCAGCCTATGTGTTGGTATTTCATTTTATATCTTCATTCATTATAAGACCCATAATTCTTTTGACTGTGATAAAATATATATAACATAAAATTTACCTCAAAAAAGGAGGAATGAAGACAGTGCCAGATTTTTTTTTAAATGAGAGAATTGTTGCTTGTAAATATACTATACAAGAAGTACCAGAGGAAACCCTTCAGGCTGAAATTTTAAAAATGCTAGAGACTTTTGGTCATTAGGGAAATGCAAATCAAAACAACACTGAGATTCCATCTTACTCCAGGGAGAAAAATTATCATCAAGGACTCAAATACCAACAAACCCTGGCAAGAATATGTGAGAAAGGAACAGTTCTGCATTGCTGGTGGGAATCTAAACTAGTATAAGCACTACAGAAATCAGTATGGAGATTCCACAAGAAATTAAAAACAGAAATTCCACTGGACCCAGCTATCCCTCTCCTAGGTATCTTCCCAAAGGGGCAGAGGTCATCATATTACACTGATACATGCATATCCATGTACATAGCAGCACAATTCACAATAACTAATTATAAACAGTCTAGATGCCCATCAACACAAGACTAGATAAAGAAAACGTGGTCTATATAAACAGTGGAGTACTACTCAGCCCTAAAGATGGATAAATTCAAGTTATGTGTAGGAAAATGAATGAATCTCGAGATTATAATGTTAAGTAAAATAAATCAGACACAGAAGGTTAAATGTTGCATGGTTTCTCTTATATGAGAAACCCAAAATGTAATTTAAAGAATAAAATAAAACAGAAATGATCAGAAACAGGAAAGTAGACCTTTTGGAGATGAGGAAGGGGATCTGAGGAAAGCAGAGGGGGTAGGATAGGGAAGAAAAGGAGATCAAAAATAACAAAAAATTATACGTAAATATATACATTCCCCAAAATGAATGTAATCATTATGTATCACAAACATGTACTAATAAAAGAGGAAAATATGAGACAGTTAACACAAACACACACAGGCACACAAAAATAGAGTACCAGCAATTACCTATACGGGTAATTATAAAAGACAGCAAATATTGTCCTAATAACAAGTGGAAGTCTGGATACAGACATGTAGAGAAGTAAGATGATGTGAAAATACAGGGAGAAGACAGCCTTCTACAAACCAAGGAGAGGGCTGGAACAGATCTTTCATGGCCCTTGGAAGAAACCAACCTTGATCTCAAACTGTAGCTCCTGAACCGTGAGGAAATAAATCTACCTAAGCCACCAAGTCGGTAGTGCTTTATTACGGCAGCCCTACCTAATTAATGCACCATGAAAATAGTGACCAAAAAACAGATGGAACATGCAAGCATAGACTTTCAAGACAAAAGTATTATTAACATTAAAGAGATTTTATAATGACAAAAATGTTCAGTCCATCAAAAAGACAAAGCACATTTACCTAGCAGGACCATCAAAATACAAAGAGCAAAAAGTGACACATCTGAAGGAAAAGAGATAATTCAACAATAATAGGTAGAGATTTAATACCTCACTTTCAGTGAATAAATAAAACATCCAGGCAGAAAAAAAAATCAGGGAAAGAGAAAACTGGAAATGTACAGTGCAAAATCAAAACCATTTCACCCTGACTATAATGACAAAAGAGGAGAGAATAGCAAGTGTTGAAAAGTTTGTGAGAAAATTATAAATCTCCTAAATTGCTAGGGGGATTGTGAAATAGAACAACCACTTTGGAAAATAACTTGACAGTTCCTCAAAACACAGTGTTACTATATAAAGCAGCTAGACTTAACAGACATCTACATAACAGTCTACCCAACAACAGAAAGATGCATTCTCCTCAAGTGCACCTGGAACATCCTCTAGGATAAACCATTCAGTAAGCCAAAAAGACAAGCTTCAGTACATTTCTGCTATGGCTTATATCTAGATGTCCACACAAAGCCTCATGCAATCACAGGTGGAGCTTTTTGGAGGTGGCTGGATCCACAGTGTGTGACGCTAGGATGGAGTGTGTGAGGCTGGGATTGACTCACGGTGGGAGACGAGGATTAAGGGTGTGAGTGCTACCTGCCATTAGAGTGGGTTGCCTGGAAAAATATAAGAGACAGAAAGAGCGCTGCTGTTGTCATTGCTTGTTGCATGTTGCTTGTGGTTGCTGCCTTCGGCTTTCCTACTCTGCGATGCCCCTCTGCCATGCCACCCTGCCTTCGAGCCAGCCAACTATGGACTGAAACCTCTACAAACTGTGAGCCAAATAGGCCTTTCCTCCTTTAAAGGCCACCTTTAAAGGCCTCCTCAGGTATTTTGTCTCAGCAACAAGAAAAGTAACTAAGACAATTTCAAAAAACTGAAACCACACAAAGAATGTTTTCTAATTACAATGGAACAAAATGAGAAGTTAATAATTGATGGGCTGGGCTGGGGATTTAGCTCAGTGGTTAGAGTGCTTGCCTCACAAGCACAAGGTCCTCACTTAGATCCCCAGCACACACAAAATAAATAGAATGGTATTTAGGGAATTCACAAACAGGTTAAAATTAAAAAATACATTCTTTTAAAATCAAAGATCGCAGAAGAATCACAACAGAAATTAGAAAATGCTTTCAGAGAAGATTATACACCACAACCAAGTAGGATTCATCCCAGGGATGCAGGGATGGTTCAACATACGCAAATCAATATATGTAACACAACATCTCAACAAAGTTAAAGACAAAAATCATATGCTCATCTCAATAGATGCAGAAAAAGCATTTGACAAAATCCAACGCCCATTCATGATAAAAACATTACAGAAACTTGGAATAGATGGTGTATATCTAAATCTGATAAAAGCCATATATGACAAACCAATGGCCAACATTACACTAAATGGTGAGAAATTAGAAGCTTTCACACTAAAATCTGGAACAAGACAAGGGTGCCCACTGTCACCACTATTATTCAACATAGTTCTAGAAACATTAGCCAGAGCAATTAGACAAGAGAAAGAAATAAAAGGAATAAAAATAGGAAAGGAAGAAGTGAAACTTTCGCTATTTGCGGATGACAAGATACTCTACATAGAAGACCCAAAAAACTCCACCAAAAAACTGCTGGATTTAATAAGCAAATTCAGTCACGTTGCTGGATACAAAGTCAACACTCAAAAGTCAATAGCATTCCTATACACAAACAATACACCCAC